>AYEL01078980.1:0-17202 GCA_000484575.1 Olivierus martensii
ATTAAAATAGGTACCTAATTATTATTTATTTACCTACGAATTATATATTTTATTTTAGAATTTATTATTACTTCGTTTAATTGGGACAGCCGCTTAACTGGGACAAAATGGCTTGGCCCGACGTGTCCCAATTAAGCGGAATCCACTGTAATTAAGAATAATTAATTAATTGAGTTAATATAATTCAATTTTAGGATTCTTTTTATTATATCTTAAAAAAATTAATAAATAAAACTAAAAAAACATTAAAAGTAATATTATATCACAAATCGTGAAAGCCTCGCGGGCCGCATGCGGCCCCCGGGCCACCTTTTGGACAGCCCTAGTATAGATTCATATAACTTTTTACAATAAATGAACAGATTACAAATATATTATTTTTTAAAATTAAATAGGTATTTGCTCCATATTAACTATTGACTTTCATAGTATGGAACCACATTGAAGGTACCCAAGAGCCGCATGTGGCTAGGAGCGGCAATTTGGCCACCGTGATTATATATTTTTAAAAGAAAGTAAATATTGCAATTTAGTTTTTGCATAAATAAAATTCCTAAAAATAAATTAAGAGGATTTACGCCCCTAAAATAAAATTTTTATATATATGAAACTATAATATAAATGAGATATTTAGTATCTTGTAAAATTAAAGTTGGCTATTATAATTAAATTTTTATATTTGGTATAAGTATATTATAAATAATTATAAAAGAATAAAATTATATATTTTACCTTTAGCTTCCATTTTCAGATCATTGATATGAATGGCTCTTTTTCCTATCCAATTTAAAGTTACAGAGCCACCCATTCTACTTTCCAAATCATTTTTAAGTTCATCTAGACTTTCAAATATATCATTACCTGCTATTGTTATTCCATAGTCTGCTATCACACCTGAAAAAATACGTTTTAATCAATTAATTTAGAATATATATTGTAAAAAATGATCATAGATTTCATTGTAAGAAATGATCATGATGAATGATTATAGACTTCATCAAATGTTTATTTATTTAATATCAATCTGTAGAATATTTGTGATAAACTGAATTAATTTTCTGAAATATATTAATAAACAGCTAGTTTGAGAAGACGTTTTTGCTAATTATTTTAAGATTCGTGTTTATAAGAAGTTTTCAGCATCAATAAATGGTAAATGTGCCCGATATCACATGCCATTCAGTTTTCCTCTAAGTAATTTATTTAAATTAAATGTTTAAATTTTACAAATTATTTGAAAAATTCCAATATTCTGTGTTTAAATAGATCAAAGTGCTAATTCTTCGTATCGATATACGTGACTGATTTAAAACATCATAATTTAGTTTAAATGAACATGAGTAAATACAAGTCTATAACCATTAATGGCGAGTTTTTATTGGAAATTAATCTTAAAAAAAGAAAAAAATTCTTCCACCTTCATCATTTCGGACATTTAATCACGTTGTTAAAATACGCAAGTTCTATTTTTATTTTTATTTGATCTTGATTTATGTATACTGTATTTACTTTCTGTTTACGTGTTTATTACTCATTATATTATTTGATTTAAATAAATTTGTATTAATCGATAGTGTTTATCGCTTTAATTTATTCAGCTCATGCTAATGTAAACAGGAATCTATAATTTTATCTCAATTTAACTCTAACAATATTGCCAAGCCATTTCCATTTTATGGTTTTCCAAGTCATTTAAGAACACAGATTAGTTCTTAACCTATATTCCCTAAATATATTCAGTTTTTAAGTCACGAAATTGTCGATTGTATAGTAACTCTCAGTTAATTCAGATATATATAATATTATATAAAATATTTTATTAAAAAAAAAAAAACTTAAATATCATATTATCTATTTATCCAAAGCAATCACGAAATTTATTAATTTTAAACTAATTAAAATTATTAGAGCAAAGTTAATTGTTATTCAAGAATATTACTTCATTTGAAAATAAAATTTCTGAGAATTATTTTATTTGAATTTCTAAAACAAATTATTATTAATTTACTTTTGAAACCTAATAAAAAATTATCATCTTTAAGAAATACTGTAAATGAGAAAAATATTAATGTTTTATTTCATAAAAGTTAATTATTGTGTTACTGTATATAACGTAATTTATATATTGTATAACAAATGTCATCTATCGTTTTTATACATATTTTGATAATCAGATTAAAATTAAAAAATAACTTAAAATCATTAACTGTTAAAATAATTCACAATTCAGAAAATTACATATTTATGAATTAAATATCATAGCTAACATAAAAAAAACTTATCTGAATTATATAAAAGATTAAGAAAAATGAACAGCATAAGTTGTAAAATGAATAAAATTTTAATTAAGGAAAGGAGGAAGCCACATTATGTATAATGGAATTTTAAAATGTTAAAATCTGCTGTACTATTTACAATTGTTAGCTTTACAAAAATAAATGTTTCACATATGGCGGTTAAATATAGCAGAACGATATTTAAAATAACAATTAAAAAAACAGAATTATAAAATTAACTTAAAAAATTGATTATGTAGAACATTGCCTTCATTAAATTTTTAATAATAACAATTTTATTCCATAAATATTATCACATTTAGCTAAAATATTTAAACCAAAAATTCAATATTTGCAAGATTTTTATAAGATATAAATGTAACAAGTTTTATTTGACCTACAAATGCTGTCTTCTTAATGTTCTCTAAATTATAGGTCAAACGAATTCAGAGACGATCCGGTCTTCTGTCGCGAACAAATTTATCTAAGAGGAAATAACAAAAATGACGCACGCTATGAAGTTTTTCAGTTAAGAAACCTTTAAATGTAGTTTGATATATTTGATTATTAAACGAAATACAAAACTTTGATGACTAAATGAAAACTAAGTTTTTGATAAGACTGTCAACAATAACAAAGCATCTGAGATAGTTCTCGACCTTGAAATGAAGTTTTGAATGAAAACAGTGATAGAAGAGGCTGTAAAAGTTATTTCTCAAGAGGCGATTTAATGGCGTAGGGCAGGGGAGAAAAGAGTGAATATTTTTATGATATTATCTGATTAAATAAAGAGTAAATTTAAAATACAGAAAAAAAAAAGTTTTCCTATAATATAAAAAAATATTTGTATTTATTTTTATGATAAATTGCTTTATGTTAATGTCAGCAATTTTTTATACTGTAGAACTAAAATCATCTGCCAATTATCTACAAAAACAGATCTCCATTTCAGTCATTAGCCGATTACAGTAGCTGAAATTCCAAGTTTTGTTAACTCCAGGATCAAATTTACTTTGCTACCTACTTAGATCAAAGGAAGTTTTTTTTGAAGTTCTCTAATTTGGAGTGAAGAACACCTGCCAGAAGATCGCCTTACTTTATAATCAGTCAACATGTGTCTTTATAGCGTGCATGGGAACATTTGGTCGATTATTATTGTTATTTTTTAAGCAGTCTAGACAAGTCAAAAGTAGTCTCAGCTAATTTATATTTTAAACAAAAATATACATAAAAAAATTAAATAATTACTATTGAATCATAAATTAAACTTTTGTTATTTTTACTGCGATTTCACACATTCTCCGTGAAATTTATACGATCTTTAAACATGTAAAAAACAAATATAATTTTGTAACGATAAATCTACAAAAATAAAAGGTGGTCGATGATGATAATACTATAGAGCGAGATAATTACTCATTAAAGGCTGTACTCGAACCAAATTATGCATTTCCTGTAATGAATATTAAATCCCGTAATAAACATTATATATCAATAAATTTCCAATTTGAAGTTTTATAAAATCATACTTCGAAGCCGGAAGATATTTTATTATGCTATAATTATATCCGTTTATTGGTATTTTAAAGGAACATAATCGATATTCCTATACATAAATAGCTATGAGTTCACACATGGAACTCGAATGAACTTTTTCTACCCAATGACGATCTCACAGTTACTTAATAGAGGGCCAATTAAAGCACAATTACCGCTTCCCGCTGCTGAGGAGCTGAGAAGGACAAGCAAAACTCTGTTGATTCTGTTGATAAATTTTTTTTTTTTAGACGGGAATCAGCTGATTTTATATTATAGATAAAGAGAAAATAATAAGCGATAAATTAATTTTTAATTTAATATTCGCTTCCTTAAAAAGTAAACGTCAAATTACGCGGTAATGACAAAACTGGCATGCGCAATTGCAACTTTGTCTTTTTCTGGGAATTCTATCCCTAGATTTCTACGAAGATGAGGGTCCTAAATTAGAAGAAAATCACCCTAAAGATGACCGCAAGGAAATCAACAAGTTCTTGTTTTAAGAAACTTTAGTTCGAAACGGAAAAAACACAGGATTATTTAATTTTAGAAGTTCGAAAATTATTCTGTGAAATAAACTGTAGCAGATGACCCGAGTCAATGCTTGCTTTGTTAGAAAATTTTCCAATTTATATTTATATATATAGATTAAAAAAATTTATTTTAAACTTTAAAACATTAAATGTAAAGATTAAATTTTAAAAAATAACAATAATGAAGCATTGACAATTGCCATTCATTCAACTGAAATCATCTTGACACATCCATAACTGGATAATGAAAGCGGTTCTTTTTGTGATTTAGACCCTATCTATATATATTTCGACATCCACATATCGTTTACATTAACATCTGGCGTATAATTTTTCACGTAAAACACGAATAGTAACTAGGAAGTTAAGATTAATTTAGACATTTTATAATTGTTAAAAATTAAAAAAATAATAATAATAACAATAAATCAATTGTAAAATGCGGATTGGAAGTACGTCATCAAAGATTCATATATAAGTATAATGAATTAAGTAAAAATAACTCAACCGTGAGATATTCGAAGTATGTTATATAATAATTATAATTATGTTTAAACCCACCTACAAATCTTAATAAGCTCCGACATCAGCCCAGCAATCCTCAGCAATGACCACAAGCAACTGAGTTCTGTCAATCAACGATCGTCTGCTGAAGAAATCATTGGCCTCCTTTTCGCTGATGATGTCACATCCTTTTCTATTGACCAATCGTCATTCGTTAGACAACGATGTCACTAACATATTCGATAACAAGGAAAAATATTGAATCTTAAACACGGGTTTTAATATTGATTGGCCAAAAAAAGTTGTATTTCAATTAAGTAAATTATTTAAAAATCTAGTATATAAATAAATTATGCTTAAACTCAGTATTGTTTGGCTTTTTTAATTAAATGTGAGCGGCATTTTAGAAAGATTTATGGATAAGAGTCATTTTAGGAGAAGAATGAATTCGGACGTGTTCCAATATGTCTTCCTCGAGCAACAGAGCTGTCAACGATCATACAGTTAGTCGTCTGTCTTCGGCTTATGTAAAGCAAGGGTGTGGCGAGAATGCTCACTCCACCCTCCCACCTCAATTGTCTCGAGACTGATGGTAGATCATAGTGTTCCCATGGCAACAAGTCATTGTTGAAGTTATTCGGAGGTGTCATTGTCGCTCCAATGCAGTAATTGTTTCTCTGACGTATATCCAACTTTACAGTTTGAACAGTTTTTAAATATAGAGACGACGATTCACTTTCGCTCAATTAGCTAATTGATTAATGGCTAAGGGTACTTATCAGAAAATCGTTTAAATAAAATCTATAGACGCGACACAGAAACGAAAACAATTTTTTTTTAATTAAGATTACTGTATATTTAATTTACGTATGATACTTCTGTAATAATAACTTAGTAATTTATAATATGTGCTAATTAAAAATATTAATAATGTACAGCAAAACCGGATCGAATAAAAACGGTAATTACATTTGTCATCAGCATTTTCAATCTTTTGCTACTTTTTTTTATTTTCGTGGTTTCGTACGTTCGCTTGCGATCTTTTAGATCTTAAAAATGAAATTAAAATCTGACGCACGACCTTGTTGTCCGCAATCATATCCTCTGTAGAATTTCCTACCTGGTTTAATAAGGATATCCCTTAAATGTGATGAGAGAATCAAAACTCTTCCGACCTTGATGTCCTTATTAACGTATTTAAAGCATTTTATAATTCGGATAAAAATTATATTAATTCATTTTTAATAATTTTTTGAAGAATTATTATTATTTTTAATTTTAAATAAGGTACTATTACATTAATTCATTTTCAGGAATCAAATGTTAAAGGATAGCCTTTGAATCAGATGTAAATCTTAGCTGATAATCTACAAGAAAATAAACATTTAAAAAATGTTTTAATAAAATTTTAGATATTAGAAAATATGAAAATCAATAGCCACAATGTATTGTTGTCAGTTCAAAACAAGCTAACCCAATGCTAGATTGTGTTCTTGTTGAAATCTTTTAAAAATATTTTAGAAAAAATTTTACGTTTTGGAAAGACTTCATTTGATTTAAAAAATAAAAATATTGTAAAAATATATATAATTGAAATGCCATGTCCAAATATCCAAAATGTCGCTCCTTTTTCATGAATTAGTTGCCATCGCAGATTACACTGCTTAAAGGTCAAAATTCTGTTACTAGTAGTGGAATTCTGCTTCTATTAATAAGATGGAGCATACTACTACAAACACATGCCCTGATCTGTTTCAGAATGGTCTATGGTCATTTCAAAACGCTCAGAACATGTATTGGTTTTCATATATGCGTCGTGGTTACCTCAAGACGGCCACAATGCGTTGTGGCTGTTCTTTTCGGTCATCGGTGCAATTTTGGTATTTGGGAATAAATATATATATATTTGTTTACAACCTATAAATTTTATCTAAGTAATACCTACTTACAAGGAGAGGCTTAGAGAGTTGGGTCTCTGATTTTATTATTATTTTTTTAAATCATACACATTTGTAAGTAGTCTCCTAGGACAATATACTACTGTATATATATATTGTATACAATATATTTTATCATTAACCTTAATAAAAAAAATTAATATTGACTAATTGCAAATTTGAAGAACTTCAAACTTATAATTACAAAGATGAGTCCACAGTTATTTCTCATCTTTGATGTGAAATAATTCACTTTTCATTAACAGCTTTATCAGCTGAATACTATTTCACTTACTTAGTAAATATTATAACATAGTCTTTTATTTTTATAAAAAATTATTTCTATGTATGAAAAATTTACACATATATTTGAATTGATATGATATATTGAATCAATCAATCAATCATTAAAATCCTTTTAGATAAATAACTCTAAGGAAATTTTTAAAATATGATAATTTTCAGTACTATTCTTTATATAGGTGCTCCTCACTTAACAGAGTTCCATTCCCACAGCCCAGTTGGTAAGTGAGTATGTTGTTTCTATATTTTTAGAACAAGTTACTTGCTTAAGTTCTCATGGCTGTAAACATAGTTATATCTTAATTATGCACAAAGTATTTTTCTTCACAGATTTTTGGAACTACAAATTTGGGGAATTATCTACAATAGAAGTCATAAGCAACACATATGGGCAAAAACCAAATTTTCCATTAAAAAAAAGTCACAAGTCACTTAAATTCAAGCAGTCATTAAACAGGTAGATTGTTAAGTGAAGAGTACCTGTATTCAAATTATCAAGTAAATATATATAGTTATTCAATATAGATAAATTATACTAACTGAAATTTAATATGATCAGGTCTAGTTTTTGAAGTTAATAGAGCCTTAAAAATCATTCATAAAATGAATACAATAGATCTTGAAGCCATCCTGTTACACTCACAAAAATGCACACAAAAAACAAAGCTCTAAACAGGATAAATACTTTATTAACAGAAACGTTTTCGACCTTATCAGGACTTAAGAAATGAGATATATAATGGATCAACTGTTAGGTCCTTAAAAACACGTATATATTGGATCAATTGTTAGGATCTTAAAAACACATATCAAAGAACACAAAAATGATACAAAAAAAGGTTCGTTAAACACCGCTCTGGCAACTAGAGCGTATGAACATGATGTAGATATAGAGTGGAACAATGCCAAGATTATTATGAGTGGAATTGAAAATACCAACATAAGGATGGCAGAGATGCTTCAAGTAAATAAATTAAATAAATATGAGCATGTTTTAAATTTTAACAATCTGCATTGCCTCTCTTTGGCCTGGAGATGGTGTGGGTTATAATTGGAAATACACTGCCGTTGTCACCATTTGTTGTTAGTACTGCTCATTTAAATAGTTGGACGAAATTGATGACGTCATGCATTCCCTGTCCGCGTGTCTTTACTGTTGTATTTTTATTAATATCACTTCTGATTTTTACTTTATTATGTTGTAACATTAATATTATTATTAGTATTATTATTATATTTGTTTTGTAGCAGTAGGACTTGTAGTAATAATGTATAAAGGTTTATACGACGTCTCTTATTACGTCATTTTGTAGTTGTTTATTTTTGTAGGGGGTTTCTTCTCTCCATTCTGTATGTTCATTGAAGCTGAGGTTAACCTACTGATAAGGTCGAAAACGTTTCTGTTAATAAAGTATTTATCCTGTTTAGAGCTCACTACTACAAATTCCACTGCTACCAAACGTTTGTACGACGTCTTTTATTACGTCATTTTGTAGTTGTTTATTTTTGTAGGGGGTTTCTTCTCTCTGTTCTGTATATTCGTTGCAGCTGAGGTTGACCTACTGATAAGGTCGAAAACATTTCTGTTTATAAAGTATTTATCCTGTTTAGAACTTTGTTTTTTGCGTGCATTTTTATGAATTCAATATGCTTTTAAGTAGGATGCCAATGTTAAAACATTAATCAGACTCCTAAATATAGCTATGATTATAATGCAAGCAAAAAAAAAAAAAAAGATTTTAAACACATTATATTAAATAAAGTATTATTACACCATTCTTAAATTACAAAATAATATCCTAAATGCTTTTAACAGGTTTTGTATGGAACAACTATACATTTTACAATTAATTACTGAAAAATTACAGATACAAGATACTTACTTTGCAAAATCGAATTCTATGTAAATATTAATATTCAATTAAAGAACATTAATATGTAAAAAAAACAAATAAGCCAAATACAATACTAAAAAATTAGAATATTCATAACAGTTTAGCTGTAGTTACTTGGGTGGTGTTGTTGCTTTATTTTCTTGAATTGTCAACCAAGTAGTCACATCTATACTGTTTATAAATATTCAGATTTCTTAATATTGTACTTAGCTTAATTTTTTACATATTAGATGTTTTTGAATGGCTATCATGTATTTTTTAAATAAAAACCATTTTTCTGAGAGAGATATTCTAACAACAATATGTTAATACATCATTAAATATTTTTTTTTTTTTAATCAAATTGAATTGAAATTTTTAGGAAAAATTTATTAAAATAATAAACATACATCAACTTTAATTGAAATTAGTTGAGTGATAGGACTTGTAGAAGAGTTCAGGACGAAAGGACTTCCTACTCCCTTCAATTTAGTCCAACTGGACTGCATTTATCAGAAAAAACTTATATAAGTAATATTTACATTCTAGATTTGTTCAAAATCAGTTGGACAATCTGATCTATAGAGATATTTCTAAAAAAGAGAATCATTCTCTTCTACGCCTTTTAAATTTAGCCTAATTGGGTCAAAATTTTCAAATGATTTTCATTGAATTGTAACATGCCTACATCCAAATTTCGTCAGAAGTAGATAAACAATGAAATTTTCAGACAATCTCAAGTAATCTAAGAAATACTTATATTCCAAATTTCATCATTATTGGATGATTGAAATTTTGTATCATTTAAATTTATAAAAATTAAGATAAAAGTGAAAACATAGTGGTCAAGGGAGGAACCAAACGTTATTTTTTCCATAAGTTTTTAATTTCAGTATTTGCAATATTTTTCAAGAATATAACCTTTATGAATATGGAGGATTTATTATAAATATAATATTCTTGTAGAAAATATCAGAACATTGTTATCTAATGCATTGCTAGAAAAAAATTTGCAAAAATTTTAAGTAGATCCATATGTAATTTACTGCTTTATTGATGTAAGAACCTTGAAAATATTTTTATAATTTATTAATCTGATCTTTTATTAGTTTATATGTTCACCATATGAAACTATTTTTTTTATTACTATACAAATTTATACAGAGTGAAGAAAAACTTCTTTGTAAAATTTTGTGTACTGATAGGAGACCTCGAAACAAGTCGAAAATGTCCAATGAACACATGGTCTAAATGGCACGATTTTCGAGTTATAATCCTTTAAAGCCATCCAATCACCATCGAGTACTCAGTGTCATGATGTGTCTTGGCAATGTGACACTTTGTGTACTCGATGGTGATTGGCTCAAGAACAGTGCCATTTAGACCATATGTTCATTAGACATTTTAGATTTGTTTCGAGGTCCCCTATCAGTACACAAAATTTTATGTCGAAGTTTTTCACCCTGTATTTGTAATCTGAAAACAAACAACTAAATATCAATAGAGAAAATATGTCAAAGTTTTTCACCCTGTATTTGTAATCTGAAAACAAACAACTAAATATCAATAGAGAAAATATAAAATGAGATAGATAAATATACTAAACACTGAGAATTTAATAATAAATTATACAGTACTCTATATTATATAGGCAATTTTGAATTAAAAGTAATTAATATTTATTTATTTATTAATAATGTTATGTTTTTTTAATTAATTTTAATTACAACAAATTATTTATTTTTAAATGTAGGGCAAATAATGCTGTTTTACTTGCTCTTTATGAAGCAGTTCATCTAAATAGGAATTTCATAACAACGCTCACTCATGTAAGAATTTAAAATTTTTAAATAATATTGCAAATCATCTGTTCAATTAATAATCTCTCTTAAATTGAAATATTTCAAGAAAATATTCAGAATTTATTTTTTGTTTATATATAATTTTTAATTTTAGTCCCAGACTGAAACATTTTCTTCACCAACAGTTAATGATGCTGATGTAGCTGAAAATCAACAAGGTATAACATTAAAAACTGATTATTCGTTATCTAACTAAATTATTAAATAAAATAAAACTTATGATTTCATAAATTAGGAGATATTTAATATAAATATTTTTAATGTGATAAATTCTGGAGTTAACCTTTAAAAAAAGTAGATTTAAAATTCTGAAAATTTTAATAAATTCTTAGATTATAGACATTCTGCTACTTTATAAAAAGACAAAAAAACAGTTCAGCACTAGGCATAAAAAACATTTTAATATGTATAAAGAAACATTTTCGACCATTGTCAGACGGTCTACATCAACTTACATACTAAAGTTACAAGAAATTATTTCATAGAAAACCAGGATATTTCTCCTGATTTTTATTTATATTCCTTTAAAGTTGCTAAGGAATTTTAGCTGGAAAACTGTGATAAAACTTTTAGTCTGCCATGCTTTCTATTTCACTTTTTTAGGACAGTTTTAAATAGTCAAGAGGGTTATCAATTCACACTCCAGTGGCAGAAGTAATTACTGAGCTTGTTACTAAAGCATAAAGAACTTTACTTGACATCACATACAGTGATATTAAGAAAGTTCTTTGAGCCTTAAAAAGATTTTTCACTATATGTGAAATGCGTCAGTGGCATCTTTCTAATCTCAGTAGGCCAGGACTAAGTTAAATGGCTAAAGAAAAACTTAACAGCAAAAACTTAAAAACTTAACTTTCCCTAGGCATTCACCTGAACCTGAACCAAACAAGAATGTGCACTTTCTGGATGTTGACATAAAAATTGATTTACAGGAACAGACATTCAGAGCCATTTACATCAGGAATATATCATATGATATTCTTAAAAAGAGCACAGAAATCAGAAAATTATGTGCAAACTTGCTACTTTCCATTTTTTTTTAAGAGGACTCTGACGTATTATTTGATGAAAGAACTGCAAGACAAAGAAGTGCAAAGTATAGTAAGGTAAAGCATAGAGCACAACTCTCAGGCAGAGAACCTATTGTGAGTTCTATATAGCAAAGAGAAGAAAAACTATCTAGTATATACAGAAATACTCAGCCAATAAAAGAAGTCAGATATATGGCCCTAATGTATTGCACACCATTAAAAAGAATCTATGGATCTTAGAAGGATAAGAAAACAGAGAATCACATACTAAAGGAACTACAATAACAACAAGAGGTTGGTATACATCAATTTCTATCATAAATAACAGCCTTAAAAGGGAAGAAGTATGCATAGGGAGGATACAATAAACACAGTCTTGATACCCAAATCAAAGAACACCAGCAAGATGTCAGGAAGGGTAAGACCAACATAATTTTAGGGACAAAAGAATTAGAACAAGATTTGTAGATAGACTGGATGGGAAAAATAATACAAACAGCAGGAGAGGAGATATGGAACTAACTTATAACAGTTCCTTAATATCTTAGAGTGCCAAAATCATACAGGTTATCAATCATAATGACTCTGATGTTTGGCTTTGATCCTTAAACTATTGCTAGCATATTGTCATGTGATTACATACATTAATGACTTTTCTTGCAAGGATTAGTTATCTAAACATGGTCTTACACACACATGAATGCAAGCTATAATTGCTTACTTTTATATCTTTACCACAAGTCATTAAAATGCAACATTCTTGCTCTTATTTTATTATTATTATTTTTTAACATTTTCAAAGTATATTAACCTCACTGAAAGCAAATCACTCAAAAGCAGTTTCATAAAAATAAAAAACCTTTTAATAGAAAAACTTTAAAATGTTTTGATCAAACTAGTGACCATATTCAGCTACCATACAGAATCATAAATGTACAAAGAATGAGTAATTATAAAAATACAAACATTTTTAAAATTTAAAAAAAAAAACATTTTGTGTTCTTATAATACTCATTCTTTATATGTTTATGATTCTGTATAGTATCAATTTTCTATACCAATCTGATGCAAGAAACAGTATTTCCCTTGTCAAATGAAGAGTCTCGTTTTGATTTGAACTTTCTCTTCAGTTTGACATGATTGGAAAATTTAAAGAAAATAGGAAGAATAAAAAAAATGAAGAAGAAAGTTTTGATAATTTGCACAGAGCATTTGCTCTTGTTTTGGCTGAGCTCTTTTTCTTTCTTCAGCTCTCCTTTTTTGCTTATGTCCATGGTTGGATTAATGTTATCACTATGTTTGTCAATATTTTTGCATTCAGTTCAAGTAAACTAAAGAAAATATCATTCAGAAAAGAAACTAAGAAAAACACGAAAAAGAAGAGACTCTTTCTCATAGATATGTTTGAGTCTCTTGGGTTAAACTACACTAAAGCCCATTTAAGTTAGAATTTTTTGTTTAGCTTTATTCGTTATTTTTGTTAGCTTTTGTTCTATTATTTGTTATTGATTTATGTTATATTTGTTTTCTATTCAATTATTATTATTATTTTTACCAATAAATGTCATATTATTTAATTTATATATATATATATACATACACACTTTAATTGTTGATTATTTCCATGCTTTTCACTTCATTTCTTGATCTCTGACATTTTGCTTACCCATGCTTGCTCGTAGTTTTTGATCAAAATCCTGAAATTTACTCATCTAAATATCATTTGCTGTGTTGGGGCAACGTGAACTAAACTGCTCCTGCTATCAGGATATAATGTTTATATTTTAGATGAGTGCATTTGCAGTTTTTCAACCCCCTGATAACACTATAGTTGCTGTCAGAAGTAGGGTCAAAAGAATGAAAATTTCTTTGTTAAGACCTCTGCAAATCTCACAAAATCTCTATCATTTTGAAATAAAGAACTAACATTTTAAATAACTGCATACTTTTGTTATTCAGAAATTCCCCTACTTACATAGGTGAATTATTTCATGAAATGCTGTGTTACATGCTATAAACCTATGTTGGACCATAGTCTATATAGTACTAGTGTGTTATAATGGCATAACAATAAAAATAGTTATATTAGAAAATAAGCACATAAGTCAGCTGGATGGCTGCATGATAAAACAGTTGCTCATCATTTTGGAGGATCTAGGTACAGTTCAAAGTCCCAGTTTTTTCAGAAGGGATCCAGACCTGGCTTATTAACAGAAACTAATCTAATAAGCACATAAAATACATGCAGATATGATAAATGATGAATTTAGGAAAAAAAATGCATGAAAATATGTTGCATGACATGCATTTTCTCATATCTCTGTATTATAGCTTTTTCTGCTTTGATCAGTAGATTTTTTTTTGGAGTTGGGAAAGCTATGTAAGTATGGATCTATATATGTCAGATTTACAAAAATCAGGGTCTATTTATATATTTTTACTAGTTTTCTTTTTTTAATTTTGAATTTTTCAAAAATACAAAATTATTCTGTGTGGTTATAAATTCTCTCTCAGTTTTTATTCATAATTTTTTTTATTTAAGAATAAATTTAATAATTCTTTAGGATATTAAAGGGACATATATTAAATAAATAAGATAAAATATTTTTTTTTTGTTTAGGAAATGTACTTTATAAAGGAAAATACTAATTTATATACATTTCAATTACAACCTTCACGAAAAAAATATAAATTTTCCATATTCGGAATGAATTGAGTTTAGAATACGATTCATATGGAAAATTATGTCCATTCTCCATCTGAAAGCGATCCCATCATATCCCAAGATGGACAATAGAATGCCTCCACCGCTTTGCACCTACTAGATAGAAAGTGGCATCAAACCACATTAAAAAAAATATTTATCTTTGTAATTCTTACAAAAATAAAAACAAAATGAATATTTTTTAATGTGGTTTAATGCCACTTTCTAGATAGAATGTGGGTATTTTTCAAGAAAGTGGATAGTCACTTTCTAGATAGAAAGTGGGTATAGTAGATTAAAGATTAATATTTTTGTGGTTTTCTGTAAACGTTAAGTATAACCCTCGTTGACCAAAACAGTCCTTCTGATAAAAAAAAAAAAAACATTAGCCAAATCGTGTTAGATATTATTCTGTTAATTTTTCGACAGTTCGTCCGTAGTGCTAGGAAAATTAAAACAATTCATAAGTATTAATAAAAATAATAAAACTATTTGAAAGTACTGTACATATATTTCGAAAAATGGTCTTATATGATTATTTTTGTTTCATCTTTTTTGATGTCAAGTCTTCCGCAAGTTATCTTTAGAAGAAAAACATGGCAGAATATTCAAATTTTAAATAATTATTCCGTTTTCTATATATAGTAGCTTGTATTTGAAACTATTTTTTCAGATGAAAATTTTATTTATATTTTTTCTATAAGAAATTTATTTCGAACTGTCATTTTAGTAGTCTATACTGATTAAAAAGATTTTTCTCATTTCTGATGAATTTTATTCACCATATGCCATGCTTTTATGATAATAATTTACCTACAAATGGTCATTTATTTGCAACGAAATAACTCTGAAGGAGGGAAATATTTTTTCTGTATGAATAAATTTATCAAAAATAATACTGGAGAGGATATTTTTAACGAATTTGGAACTAAATTGACAATGGAGAATAAATTTGTTTTAGATAAGAGACTTTTTTAATAAAATTTTAGACTTAAAAAATATTTTTTTTTAAGTTGCAAATAATATCTAACTAACGATTATAGGACAAATGATCATAAAAATTTTTCTTAAAGGAATATTAAGATTGAATAATTTGATTTTGGATACTTTATAGATTCTATACAGATCAATTTTTAGCAAAAGAATATAGTTTTATATATCTGATTAAAAATGACAATGGAAAAATGGCAATGATAATAATCATTGAAGATAACATTATTTGTTGTGAAGCTCATAAAAAATGAAGTTTTTCATGAGCTTCTATTCACTGAAAATTTTTAAGATGTCAGTTTTTTTAATTTGCATTACTTTTGTACTTTTTTAAATAAATAATAAATAATATTTTTTATTGACCAAGATATAAACCTGTCTCCACCTATAAATAAGAATTCAATATTGAGACAATATAATCTGTCCACAAAATAGCAATTGTTATATATTTGACCAAACACAAATCGATCAAATAATTTGCAGGGAAATATTTCAAGTTTAAAAAATATCCAATATACTTCAATATATATTTTCATTATAGAATTTCTCAATTTACAGCATTCCAATAAAAATATATAAGAATTCTTTATTTGAAAATTTTTATATATAAGTTCCAGAAAGAACTAAAATTGCCTACATTCCGAAGGTTCATCTGTTTTCTATTTATTTAGGATTTGGAGCCCATTGATTTTGTTTTTCTAATTTTACCAGCATAATTGTTACCATGATGTCATGTCGTCGAGATTACATCATCGTGATGTCATAAATTATCGGTATTTTGTGACATCATCCAATGATATGTCACGAAGGCGTCACATCAGGGCTGTGATGTCATTGTGACAGATATTGAGATTGGGACCCTTTCTGAAGGAACCAAATACAAGGAAAACCTGTGCTAGATGGCCAGCTTTCGGTGGCTGAGATTATGGTCACCAAGCACAGGTTGCCCACCAGACACAGTTAGCTACAAATTTCTTTATTAAACCTCAAATTTAAAATACAAAATTTATGACACAGTTTAACATTGTTAATTAAATCTAAGGAAAGAAATCATTGATTAATGTCTGTTTTTGGGATTTTTTCACTTTAGAATGCTCAGCTGATAGAAGAGCTAGAGCCCATTTGGCATTTCTGAACAAAATACGATATGCTGGCCATCTAGATGTTGCACACAATGTGCCGAAATTAATATCACTGGCCGTGGCCACGGAACACAGATGGCCATTTTACAAAGTTTAAGAATCCCGCAATATGCTGGGCGGATATTAAGATGGCCACGCTGCAGGTTGGCCACCAGTACAGGTTTTCCTGTATGCCATATGAGATTCTTACATTGCTAATACTTAGTGCCATCTATTGACACTAATATAAAGTAAAATTTAATAAAAATGAGATTCTATCTTGCAGGATTAAAGAATGCGGATCGTGATGGCCTACAATGGCAGAACATCACTACTGAACTTTATGAAAACCTACTAATTAACTCAAAAGTTATTAATGGACTTAGACATATTGGGTGCATCCAGTTGGCAAGCGCTTTGCTGACTTTGATAAGTAAGCGCTTAGTTCACATACGTCATCATTTGCACTGTTTTACTAGACGTCTTGCTGACAAGTTCTGCCAAGCAAAATGGCTGCTCTCAAACAAAAAG
>AYEL01078981.1:0-32592 GCA_000484575.1 Olivierus martensii
TTTTTAATAATTTTATTTACTAAAATATGTCAAATTTATAAGCGATATATTTTTCCAATTATAAAAATATTATTTATGTACATAATACCTGTTTCATTGTATTGTGGTAAAAAAAACTTTTTAAAAGTTTCCCACTTACATAATTCTCTCCATTTTCATATTTCTACATTATAAATGTTATAAATTATAAATAATATAATTGTTGTTTATAACTTTATAAATTTAAGTAAATATGTTTCCAAATCCACAATTTAATTTAAATATCCAATTAGACAGGCTTTGGCCCAATCTTATAAGTCTCCATTTCTTTCGGAAAATAGGCTAAAAATTAAAAAAAAATTATTCTTATTAACGCATTTCGAAGAGATTTTCTCTCCTCTATTCCTCATTGTCATTTGGAGTAATTTCAGCCGAAAAATAAGATAGTACATCAATATTA
Source organism: Olivierus martensii (assembly GCA_000484575.1). Lineage (NCBI taxonomy): Eukaryota > Metazoa > Arthropoda > Arachnida > Scorpiones > Buthidae > Olivierus > Olivierus martensii. Next base: position 440 of record AYEL01078981.1, read on the forward strand.
CATTACAGATAAATCTTATATCTTCTAAATAGTTGAAGTATTTAATAGATAATTTAATTTTATATTTTTATATATTTTTATTGTACAAAGAACGAGTAATTATAAAAATACAAACATTTTTAAAATTTAAAAAAAAAAAACATTTTTTGTTCTTATAATACTCATTCTTTATATGTTTACAATTCTGTATAGTATCAATTTTCTATACCAATCTGATGCAAGAAACAGTATTTCCCTTGTCAAATGAAGAGTCTCGTTTTGATTTGAACTTTCTCTTCAGTTTGACATGATTGGAAAATTTAAAGAAAATAGGAAGAATAAAAAAAATGAAGAAGAAAGTTTTGATAATTTGCACAGAGCATTTGCTCTTGTTTTGGCTGAGCTCTTTTTTTCTTTCTTCAGCTCTCCTTTTTTGCTTATGTCCATGGTTGGATTAATGTTATCACTATGTTTGTCAATATTTTTGCATTCAGTTCAAGTAAACTAAAGAAAATATCATTCAGAAAAGAAACTAAGAAAAACACGAAAAAGAAGAGACTCTTTCTCATAGATATGTTTGAGTCTCTTGGGTTAAACTACACTAAAGCCCATTTAAGTTAGAATTTTTTGTTTAGCTTTATTCGTTATTTTTGTTAGCTTTTGTTCTATTATTTGTTATTGATTTATGTTATATTTGTTTTCTATTCAATTATTATTATTATTTTTACCAATAAATGTCATATTATTTAATTTATATATATATATATACATACACACTTTAATTGTTGATTATTTCCATGCTTTTCACTTCATTTCTTGATCTCTGACATTTTGCTTACCCATGCTTGCTCGTAGTTTTTGATCAAAATCCTGAAATTTACTCATCTAAATATCATTTGCTGTGTTGGGGCAACGTGAACTAAACTGCTCCTGCTATCAGGATATAATGTTTATATTTTAGATGAGTGCATTTGCAGTTTTTCAACCCCCTGATAACACTATAGTTGCTGTCAGAAGTAGGGTCAAAAGAATGAAAATTTCTTTGTTAAGACCTCTGCAAATCTCACAAAATCTCTATCATTTTGAAATAAAGAACTAACATTTTAAATAACTGCATACTTTTGTTATTCAGAAATTCCCCTACTTACATAGGTGAATTATTTCATGAAATGCTGTGTTACATGCTATAAACCTATGTTGGACCATAGTCTATATAGTACTAGTGTGTTATAATGGCATAACAATAAAAATAGTTATATTAGAAAATAAGCACATAAGTCAGCTGGATGGCTGCATGATAAAACAGTTGCTCATCATTTTGGAGGATCTAGGTACAGTTCAAAGTCCCAGTTTTTTCAGAAGGGATCCAGACCTGGCTTATTAACAGAAACTAATCTAATAAGCACATAAAATACATGCAGATATGATAAATGATGAATTTAGGAAAAAAAATGCATGAAAATATGTTGCATGACATGCATTTTCTCATATCTCTGTATTATAGCTTTTTCTGCTTTGATCAGTAGATTTTTTTTTGGAGTTGGGAAAGCTATGTAAGTATGGATCTATATATGTCAGATTTACAAAAATCAGGGTCTATTTATATATTTTTACTAGTTTTCTTTTTTTAATTTTGAATTTTTCAAAAATACAAAATTATTCTGTGTGGTTATAAATTCTCTCTCAGTTTTTATTCATAATTTTTTTTATTTAAGAATAAATTTAATAATTCTTTAGGATATTAAAGGGACATATATATAATATATATATATAAATTAAAAATATTAAATTGATCACTCAAAGATACGTCTTCTTGCTTTGATGCAGTTGCCTAATCTCTCTAGCCATTTGTCTATTATTTTATGCAAACTCTCAAAAGGAAATTTCTCCCATTTCTGGAAAAGGGCTTTCTTCAGATCATTGAGACTGTTGTGACGTCTTGCATATACCTCCAATTTTGATCATAATCTGTAATCTATTGGATTCAGATCTGGAGACACAGTTGACCATTCTTCACTGGAAAAGTGTAACTTCACCTTTCCATGCCAATTAATTCTACACTATACCATCACTAAAACTGACTTCTGGATCCTGGTACTTTATCCAAACCTCTATGTCTCTTCTTTTGATTTAGTGTAAAGGTGTCATTTTGTTTATTAAACTTTTGCTTAACAGTGAAGATATTCTCATCCAAAAGTATAAGTTAAAATACTAGTACTAATTTAAAGTGGAAAATGAACACAAATTCACAGTAGCACTTTCAACTTTAATAAGTCATCTTCAGCTCACAAAATAACAGGTTTGGAACATAAGAACATAAGAATGTTATAAATATATAAGAACATTATAAAAATTCAAATTACAGTTTAAGTGGAAATGCATATAATACGTCAGAGCACTACATTATATATATGTATACAGATAATATATTAAACAGAATAAAAAACAAAGGTTATATAAAAAATAATAACTCATAATGTTATACAGGTGGGTCTCGATTAGTGCGAGTTCGAATAATGCGATTTTGAATAGTGTGACTTATAAAATTGATACCGTTTTTCAGTTAGTGCGAGCGAATATTCAATTAATGCGAGTTGTAAGCATAGACCAGTCTTACTAACAAAGCTCCACCTCCTTTTATGATGTCAATTAACAAATTACCATTAATTTTCGGTTAGTAAAATCGGACGAGAAGCAGTCCAAGAACAGTCACTTGGCTTTCAAGGGGTGAAACATCAGAAAGATGGGCTTTTTGCCGTTAACTGTTTAACATTACTGTATTATTATTTACCTTTGCTGTCGTATACATACAGTATACTACAGAATTTTCTCTTTTAAAAAGTATCGAAATGGATAAAAGGAAGAACACTTTTGACGATAAAACAGGAAACGGAAAAAAGAAAAGGTTAGTGATTATGCTACAGCAAAAATGGATGTGACTGAGTGACATAAAAATGGTCATGCTAATTCTAAGATAGGATGAGATCTCAAAATGCCTGAATCTACCATACAGAATATCATAAAACATGCAATCTCAAAATGCCTGAATCTACCATACGGAATATCATAAAACATGCAGCCTGAACTACCGTACGGAATATCATAAAACATGCAAACGAAATACAGGAGAAGCCTGAATCTACTGTACAGAATATCATACAATCTCAAAATGCCTGAATCTACCATACGGAATATCATAAAACATGCACAGGAGAAAAGTAAAATGTCGACTTATTGTGATTTGCAAACAACTACAAGAAATAGAAGTTTTGTAATAGAAATGGAGCATCTTTTAGCTGTGTGGATTGAAAACTGTAACCAAAAACACATACCGATTAGTAAGCGAACATTCGAGCAAAAGCTGGTAAGTTATTAATTTAGATGATGAATAACAATATAAAATATGAAAATAAATATTTCTTAAACATTTAGTGTTAAGTTAATATTGTGGTTATTCATCGTGAAGGTTGGCTAATGGCCGGAATCTCACAAAGCAAGAACCAATTACCATATTTTAGATGGAGTTAATACTTCGAATAGTGCAAGAAATTCGTGGAACCAATTATTCGCACTAATCGAGGCCTACATGTACACTTATTTTCACATCATGTATATAGGATTCAGATATGTTAGATTCTAGAAGAGACTGTCGTATATTATCACAATGGCATTGTAATTTATAGTATACTATAAACTATAAATATACTAAATTACAATATAGTAATATACTATAAATTACAATGCCATTGTGATAATATACGACAGTCTCTCCTAGAATCTAACATATCTGAATCCCAGATACATGATGTGGAATTAAGTGTACAACGTTATGAGTTATTATTTTTATATAACCTTTGTTTTTATTCTGTTTAATATATTATCTGTATACATTATATATAATGTAGTACTCTGATGTATTATATACATTTCCATTTAAATTGTAATTTGAATTTTTATAATGTTCTTATATATTTATAACGTTCTTATGTTCTTATGTTCCAAACCTGTTATTTTGTGAGCTGAAGATAACCTATTAAAGTTGAAAGTGCTATTGTGAATTTGTGTTCATTTTCCACTTTAAATTAGTGCTAGAATAACAGGTTTGTGAGCTGAGGATAACTTATTAAAGTTGAAAGTGCTATTGTGAATTTGTGTTCATTTTCCACTTTAAATTAGTGCTAGTATTTTCACTTATATTTTCGTATCTCCAAGTGGAAATTCCTTGGTAATTTTTACTATTGATTTTCTCATCAGTGAAAAGAATGTTTGTACCATCAGAGTATCACTTCAATAATGCCTGACTTCTGTTGACTTGATTCTTCTGTTGCTGAACACAAAAAAATGACATATCTCTTGCTTTAAAGCTTTAAGTTTAAGGTCTTCTGTAGGGACCTCTAAATTGTGACCTTGACATATTCTTTTGTAGAAACAATTTCTTTTTAGTTGCAGCAAGGATTTCATCAAATTTGTGCATGTAGAGCATTAATGGTTTTTTTTTTTTCATTCTTGGTCTACTGAATCTTTTTCTGTCACTGACACTACCTGTCCCCATATATCTACTTACAGCATCATATATTGGCCTTCTTTCGATTCCTGTTTATTTTAGTAACTTAAAAATTTCACAAGAACTCTTTCCTAATAAATGTAGCTGCAAAATTGTATTCCAGCAAGATTGTTTTTGCAACATTTTTGTTCTATTGAAGATTCTGGAAAAATCTTTTGTTTATATCCATATATCTACTTACAGCATCATATATTGACCTTCTTTCAATTCCTGTTTATTTTAGTAACTTAAAAACTCTTTCCTAATAAATGTAGCTGCAAAATTGTATTCCAACAAGATTGTTTTTGCAACATTTTTGTTCTATTGAAGATTCTGGAAAAATCTTTTGTTTACAGGAAGGTAACATAGCAATGAAGGCACATGCATGTATGGTCTGCATATTTTCCATTATTGTGGTATTTAGAGCTATTTGAATTTTGTGTGGGAATATTTGACCACACTAAGTAAATGATATTTGTGTGTTACTGGAGCTAAATAATTATAATTAGAATGAAATTTATATAGGAAGGTAACATAGCAATGAAGGCACATGCGTGTATGGTCTGCATATTTTCCATTATTGTGGTATTTAGAGCTATTTAAATTTTGTGTGGGAATATTTGACCACACTAACTTGTAAGTAAATGATATTTGTGTGTTACTGGAGCTAAATAATTATAATTAGAATGAAATTTATACAAATAATTTATTAATTCCTGAATTTTTGAATTCACTTTTTTAATTTAAATAGTACTGGTTAATTGGTATATGAAATAGAAAAAAAAATATGAATTATTTCTGATTATTCAATCTTGAATTTTTCAGAATGCTTTCAATAAATTATTATTTCTTTTACTAAAGCATTTTTTTACTGCAATGTTATATACAAAATATCGTTTATATTATAAAATATGTTTAAGGTTAAACTTTTAAAAGAGATTTTAAAATTTGAAATGATGTCAGCAGTGTAAAGCAGCATCCAAATAGATATCTTATAAGTATTAATATAACAACAAGCAGTATTAAGTTATTAATATTAACAGAGACATGGATAAATAATAATGTATAAGAAGACCTATAAAAGAGCATAAAATAATTATTTCTAAAGTCTAAGATGATGGTGGATGGTTTAAGGGAACTAAAAAGTAAGATAACCAAATTCCATATGTTTATAAAAGAATGTTTCTGATAGTTAAGTGCTACTGGATCCATTCTGGAATGCTTTGATTAATTAAAATTTGTGGTCACCGATATCATAAATATGTCATTAACCAAAAATTATTATTAATAGAAACAATAATATTCTATACAGTAGCAGATCATTGTTAACAGAAGTTTCACTGTAATTGTAGATAGATTAATATTGCCATTAAATTTTAAATTTTATTTTTCACATATTCATATACTGTATTTAAAGATATACAGGTGTCTCTTGCTTTACACGATTAATTGGTTCCATGAAATAATTGCCTAACACGAAATCGCATAAAGTGAGTTGAATTTAGTATGGGTGAGATAGGACATAGGGATTTCTTCAGAAGGATTTTAAAAAATGAAACTTTCCACCTATAATCAAAAGAAATTTTAATGAATGAATGAATGAATTTAAACTTATAAACAAAATATGCAAACTTTAATGAATGGTTGCATGAATGAATTTAATTAATACAATGTCATAAATACCTAAACATTACATAATTCTGACAGTCTTTAATCCAATGATGAATGGATTAGGTCTGGTGAGTTTGGATCATCACTCTCTTTCTCTTAAAGTCCCTGGGATGATAGGCTGATGATCTTCAACATTTTTAATGAAAAAGTCGAGACTCAGCTGCTGGGCTCAGGAACAAAAGGGCTCCTAATTTCTGGAAATGGAAAGTATCATCATTCATGTTGTTTTGCATTTCCAGAAGCTCGTCATTAGTGAACTCTGATGAGTGGGACTTGAAATTAAACAAAAATTTGTTTTATTTAAAAAGTATAAAAAATTTTTAAATAAAACAAATTTTTGTTTTATTTAAAAAATTGATTTACTTTTTAAAATTGCATTATAGCGAAAATGCTTAAAGTGAGATCATGTATAACAAGGGATACTTGTACATATATTTACATAATATGCATATGTTTTATTATTTATTCTTTCAGGTGTCAATTAAATATAATAAATTTCTTGTTCGGTAATTGTAAAGAATTATTGATGACAATTAATTACCCAAGGATTTATTTTTTTGAGATTTTGATTTTATTTTATAGATCCTTCAACAGTTGATGTGATGAATACTGTCCATACACCACCTTCAAATCTTTTAGTAACATTTCTGGAATTCTCTTCAATAGTAATGCAAAATGTAAAAGGTAATTTAATTGGAGTCATTTATTTTTATCTTTAAAAATTTAATTTAGTAAAATATATTCAGTGAGAATAATTAATTAAATTCTTAAAGATGAAAATACTATATTTTCACATGTAATAGCTATAGATTTTATTCCTAAGTCTTTAAAAATTTAATTTAGTAAAATATATTCAGTGAGAATAATTAATCAAATTCTTAAAGATGAAAATACTATATTTTCACATGTAATAGCTATAGATTTTATTCCTAATTTTTGTACCAAAAGTAGGATGCAAAAAATAGAAAGAATAATTAAAAGATGAAATGAAAACATTATTTAATAAATGATAATTTGAATTATTTAAAAATCATACCTTTAAACACTGTTGGCAATACAAATTTTTATTGGCTTAATATTTTTGATCCTTTTTTATGAGCCATCTTCAACTATATAAGATATGTAGAATCAAAGCTATATGGACCGTTTATTTTGAAAGTGGTGTAAGTCCATTTTTAAAAAAATGAGATATTGTTTTGCATTTCCAGAAGCTCTTCATTAGTGAACTCTGATGAGTGGGACTTGAAATTAAACAAAAATTTGTTTTATTTAAATAACTTTTTATCGAAATGATGGGCTATTAGGTAATGGAATATAAAAGTAAATCGAAAAAGTGAGAGATATTAATTTCGAAAATTAATATACTAAATAAGATAAATGAAAAATGTAATTGAATATGGATAAAAAAGTACAATCCTTGATCAAAGTGATATTTACACGAATTTGAAAATTTTTACACGAAATGAAACGAGAGAATTTTGTTTCAACAAAAAATCTACAAAACGCAATTAAAAACAGATAAGAATAAACACTATTGGAGAAAAGATAAATTGGTTGCAAATATGTTGGATGAGGTTTTGCAAAAGTGCATCGTATACTATTTTATATAAAACATCAATGGAAGATATGGAATTTAAGACTTAAATTTAATCACCTACATGTCGGGGAAGACTGCCAAAATTTGGAAGAGAGAAGAAGAAGGAAAAAAAAAAAATCGCCCTGGCACCTTTGTATCACGATGCCAGGCCTATTACATACGAAAAATAAAGGATAAATTTAACACCTACATGTTGGGGAAGACTGCCAAAATTTGGAAGAGAGAAGAAGAAGGAGAAAAAAAAAACGCCCTGGCACCTTTGTATCACGATGCCAGGCCTATTACATACGAAAAATATAAGGATATGGAGCAGTTATTACCTTATATACCTCCTGTGCATCATGAATATTTCAAAACACTGCGACATGAAGAGCATAAATAAATAAATACCAATATCTTAAGTTTAACAATGAAATATATAATTAACGTTCAAAATAAAAATACTACTACTATTTTATTTCCTGTTATTATTTATAAACAAAATTGGATTAATATGAAATATATTTTAAGTGATATTTGATTTTTCAAAATTGAAATTAAATGATTTTTATATTAATATTTGACTAATTATGAAAGTGGTGTAAGTCCATTTGCAGCCCATAAATATACATTATTTTAGTTAAATTTGCCTAAAAGGAATTTATATAATCAAATTACATATTGATAAATTAGTAGAAATATTGTCAGAGTTGACATAATATTGCCAGAGTTAAATAATATTTGTCAATTAAAAACATATTTTTTAATTGACAAATATGCTAACCTTTCATTTTCTCGAAACAACAGAAAATGGACTTGCACCACTTTCAAAATAAACGGTCTATATATTTAAAAAAAGTAAAAAATACATAAGTTTCTCCAATTATAGATATAGATATTGAAACAAATTAAATTTAAATACTTAGTTCTACATCATAGTATATTGGACAGTTCTATGATGTAGTGTCATAAGCTACCATAAAGTATAAGCTGAAAAATTTTCATTCAAAACACAATTTCAGGATTTTGTTTGACTTATTTCTTTAAATGTGGGTTGATAATACTAGTGGTAATTTACAGAGCAGATGATGACAATTTAAAATTCTTTTCAATTTTTATTTTCTAAATTTCTATGATTAATGATAAATCATAAGAATTGAGATATTGATATGAGATCATAATGAAATGAAATTTTATAAGCCAATTTTTGAACTGCAAAACAGGTGCAATTATTATTTGATGATGATTATGCGAGAAAATATAATCATTTTATTTTAACATAAGAATTAACAGACTACCTAACTAAAATATAAATTTATTTAAATGACTTAATTAACAAAAAACTGCTTAAATACTTGTAACACATGATAGATAAACACAGCATTAAATAGCAGTGTAAAATAAATACTTTATTTAAGTATTCCGCGCTAACGTTTTCGGCTGTGAAACCATCTTCAGGCGCTATTTAAATAGCGTCTGAAGATAGCTTCACAGCCGAAAACGTTAGTGCGGAATACTTAAATAAAGTATTTATTTTACACTGCTATTTAGTGCTGTGTTTATCTATCGTGTATTATTTAAATGACTTTGTAACTTTTCTGTATCTTGCATAAATAAATTTTGATAAGTTTATTAGTTAAGTATCAAGGAATATAATACCGTATTACATCGAATTTAAGCCGCAGTAGGATTTTAAAATTGAAAAATTGGAAAAAAAATATGATTTTATAATAGGTATTGAAAAATAAAAAAACATTTTTATTTACTTAAATAAGTACTAATATACATAATAAGCTACCGAATAAATTGTAATCAACGATCGTAATACTATGCGCATACATAGAGCATAAAGCAAAAACCCGAACGTTGGGGAATGGGAGATCGGGAGAAATAAGATGTTAAAATATTCGATTTGAATTTAAGCTGCACCCATACTTTACGACTTAAAAATTTGAATAAAAAGTGTGGCTTATATTCGATATAATACGGTAATTATTTATACAAAACAATATTATATGCTTACATAATGATAAAATGAGCAATCAGTTTTATTATAAAATATGATAGAGAAATTTTTGTTAATGTGTATTATTTGAAGTAAACTTAAAAACTCAATAGACGTCTTATATTCGATGTAATACGGTAATTATTTATACCAAACAATATTATATGCTTACATAATGAAAAAATGAGCAATCAGTTTTATTATAAAAGATGATAGAGAAATTTTTGTTAATGTGTATTATTTGAAGTAAACTTAAAAACTCAATAGACTATAAGAAATTTTATGATTTATAATTATTTTCTTTATTACATTCATTGTTTACTTATGTTTTTATATCTGTGGAAAGTTCATAGTTGATTATTTTATCATGCATTTTAAAAATTCTAAAAAAATGTTCAGAAACTATTCATATAAAATTCTTAGTAACCAGATAGACTTCATGTACTGTAATTTTTTTTATCTTTTATATTAGACAACTGGAAAATATTCAGTTTTGTTTTTTCAGTATAATTTCAATAAAATTATCATTGAAAATATCAAAAATTATAATGTACAGAATAGGAAAAATAATTTTTTTCTTATAGTAAAATATATAGTTTTGTATTGTATAAAAAATTATAAATTATTTGGAGAGAATTAAAATCCAAAACTTTTTCATTGATGTCTCTTCTTATGGAAAGCATATTTTTATATAAAAATTATGGGAAGACAAAAAAAAATCGATCAACGAAACTTTGTAAGAATATTGGATTAAAATATTATATAATAACAACTACATAAACACTTCTCCATTGTAATTTGACAAGAGAAATTGTTAAAAAAATAAAAATTGCTGTTTTTGTAAGAAATAAAGTATTGTTAGATGCTTTTATTTAAATAGAGAGCATTAAAGGATAAAGCTAGATACAATTTCTATGTATAATTTAATTAAAAGCAGTGTAAATTGGATTTATTTCTAATCAATTTAACTCTCTCTCTCAAATTTTTAAGCCAATACAAAAATACACACAAAAATAACCTAATATTTTCTATGTGATTTTTGTTTTCCATATATAAATCAGCTTTTCAAATTGTACTATATAAAATAACCATTTATATTAATATTTGTATAAATATATTAGTAGTTAACTACAGTAAGATCCCGTTTAATGCGGGGGATACGTTCCAAAGAAACAAAGCGCTAAATGAAACAGCATTAAACGAGGTCATTTTAACACACAAATAACAGGACATGAATAAATTATTTTGTAAACAAATAATTTATTCACAGTGAATTAAATTTTATTTTGTAACATGTATTATTACTATTGTATTATATTAATTATAGACATTTTTTATTGTTAATATCGATTTGTATTCGTAAATCATTCATGAAAAAATTCTGAAAATTAGAAAATAAAAAGTTTTAAGAACAAAAAGCAGTAATCAGATTGCAGTAAGCTATAAACAATGAAAAAATATTGATGAAAGAATAACGTTCTAACTTTAAGGAACTATAGTTTAAAGTGACAGCATTCAGGTTAAAACTAAATTGGGATAATTGTTATTTTTATTACTGTAAAATAACATTGATGACCGATCATAAATATGAACTCTGACCGCAGCAGATTTTCGTATCAAATGCACTGTGAGACAGCATAGGAGTATCAATGCAATAAATTTCTGTGATTTAGGATTTATGTAAGAATAATGATTTGAAAAACCACGCCAAAGAGAATGAATAAAAATATAGAATTCGGAAAAAACCGCATTATATCGAAACAGCTTTAAACGGGGTCTTACTGTATATACACAGTTATTGCTTCAGACATTAAAAATTGATCATACAAAAGCAAAAAAAATTTATAGAAAGTTATTATATGATATTATATATAATAATAGCGTCAGAAATTAAGAGAGTTTAATAGATTATATTATTGCATGTTCTTTAGCCATGTTAATTAGTTTGATCATACAAAAGCAAAAAATTTATAGAAAGTTATTATATGATATTATATATAATAATAGCTTCAGAAATTAAGAGAGTTTAATAGATTATATTATTGCATGTTCTTTAGCCATGTTAATTAGTTTGTGAAATCAATAACATATAATTAAAAATTTATGTAAAAATTCACGAAATGTTATTTAAAAAACACACATAAATATTAAGATTGATATTGTGTATTATGGATTTGACATAAAAACATGAAATATGAATAGATTTGTTTTTGAAATATTGTATTCAATATGTGGATAATATTGTATTTTTAATTAAGTACATTATTTTCTCCTATTATATTTTTATAATATAAATTTATATTACATATACCAGGGGTGACCAAGCTTCATGTCATTAAGAGCCATTTAAGAGAATCTCAAATACTTGAGAGCTGCAATCAGTTTCTTTTTGGGTCAATGAGAGCCACATCAGTTTTTCGGTTAATCTTAACAATGGTTTCAAAATTATTTATTATATATTTTACATACATTTATTTCATTTAGATGCATAATACATTTTACATTAAATAAACAAATTACAAATATATTATTTTTAAAAAATTAAATAGGTATTTGCTCCTAATTAATATTGACTTTGATAATGTGGAGTCATATTGAAGGTACTAAAGAGCCGCAGTTTGGCCACTATTGGCATATACAGATATTGTATAATCATATAAATCTAATACCTGTTTAAATATAGATATTTAAGATTGTGATATAGACTGTTGTTTAGAACAGACATATGAATGCCATTACATTGCTCTTTTTTATTCACTCCATCTTTGAAATCCTATACAGAGTTCAGTTTTTCCAAAATATTAAGTAAAATATTGTTTTACAGGGTTTTTTTCTGTTGATTTTTCAAAATATCATTTGTTACATATGCTGTACTCATAGAACTATGTTATAAGCACAAAAGTTTTAGTAGGTATTTGCTCCTAATTAACTATTGACTTTGATAATGTGGAGTCATATTGAAGGTACCAAAGAGCTCGCAGTTTGGCCACTATTGGCATATACAGATATTGTATAATCATATAAATCTAATACCTGTTTAAATATAGATATTTAAGATTGTGATATAGACTATTGTTTAGAACAGACATATGAATGCCATTACATTGCTCTTTTTTATTCACTCCATCTTTGAAATCCTATACAGAGTTCAGTTTTTCCAAAATATTAAGTAAAATATTGTTTTACAGGGTTTTTTTTTTTTGTTGATTTTTTAAAATATCATTTGTTACATATGCTGTACTCATAGAACTATGTTATAAGCACAAAAGTTTATAAAAGCTATCTTAGGAAATTATTATTCATCTATTGAAATTCCGAAAAAAAAAACAATTATCATTCTGTATTATTGAACATTTGTTATAGTGATAATGGATCTATTGAATCACTGAATGCTATATTTGTAAATAATGCTCTTATCAGTTTATAAAAGCTATCTTAGGAAATTATTATTCATCTATTGAAATTCCAAAAAAAAAAATTATCATTCTGTATTATTGAATATTTGTTATGGTGATAATGGATCTATTGAATCACTGAATGCTATATTTGTAAATAATGCTCTTATCAGTATATTTTTTAATGTACTGAAGTCAGAATCATTATTTTTTTTATTTTAATTGCAAAATAATAATTTGACTTTAATATATTTAAGCATCACATATGCATTCTGTCATTCCTAATTAAGATGATTTTAAATATTGTATAATAACAATTGATGAGAATTTTGTATATCATTTGATAGTGTCTACCATAGTTATACAAAGTATTTATATATTGAAATCTATGATATCAACTAAGCATTTGAATGTTAATCAAGATAAAGTAATAAAAAAGTTTTCGTGATAATTCTGAAAGATTTTCTGTTTTATTTCATTAGAAAAATTAGAAAAAGAGTAATCAAAATTGTGTAAGCCAGAGTTTGTAATGTTTTGCCTCTTGCATCCTACTTATCACTTGTTTCAAAACTCCTATAAGTTTTGAAAGATATAAATGGACCACATGCAAGACCAAAAAAATTGAAAAATTCTTATGATGCATCCTTCCATAATCTAAATTCACTTTCGTAAGAGATACTTGAAAAATACTACAAATGAAATTTTGAATCTACTTTTTTTAATTGAATTTACTGTACTTTCTTTAATTCCTGCCATTACTTTTGAAAGGTATTGGCAAAATTAACTTTCTTCCTTTATAAATAGGGAAAAAAGTTGAAAACCAATATCAGATCATTGGATTATGAAATATCTAATCCTCCTCTGATTTTACCGAGAATAATCTCAAATCTCAGCAATTGAGTAGATCCCAGCAATTATTAAATTCTGCTCTAAGCAATTTAAAATTAGGATATATTTATTTGAATTAAGTTCCAGAAATTTTAGCAATATTGGGTACAGGCATAGCTTGTTTTACTGCACTTTGCTTTTTGGTGCTTCTCAATTGTATTCCATGTTTTTATTTTATATTTCAAAATGAAAATTATCTGCAAAATAATGCTTAGAATAGGTATATAAGCTAACACATAGATGATTGGACTCGGAGCCCTCATGAACTGAATGGTACAAGACTCTAAGTCGAATCTGGATTCTCCAAGGTGATATGCAAATGCTCTAAAATATAGCCATCTGGCAAGTTTTTTAGGACTAGCATTATTGTGCACTTAATGAATAATAGTATAAATATATTTTAAGGTTTTATATTCATTTGCAAATGAAAAAGACTGTGATTCACTTTACAGTGGTAATTTGGAATGTAACTATCATAATAACGAGTTATATCTGTATTTTTATTAGTAATCATGTAAATTTGATATCGACATTTTGAATCAGTCCTTTATTATTTACATTATTTTTGTACATTATTTTGTAAACTATAATTTTTCCTAAAATATTTAAAACTTTTAATTTCAGAAGAAGCAAGTTTAAACTCTTCAAAATTATGCTTTATTATTTTAACTTGTATAGCGGAAGTAAGTAGTTAATTTATTATTTCATTAAAAATTGTGAATTTTTGAATAAGTATTCTTTTGATATTGTATTTAGGATCAATATGCAAATTCTATAATGCATGATGCAAATATGGTTTTTAAAGTACAACTTCACAGAATGGTAAGAAATTAAAATTTAAAAGTTTATCTTAGTTTATTATAATAATTAAGAAGAAAGTTCTTATGGATAAAAATCAATATTTAATTTTATTTATATTTAATAATTATCAAATTAAATTTTTACTTATTAGCAAAATTAACTTTCTTCCTTTATAAATAGGGAAAAAAGTTGAAAACCTATATCAGATCATTGGATTATGAAATATCTAATCCTCCTCTGATTTTACTGAGAATAATCTCAAATCTCAGCAATTGAGTAGATCCCAGCAATCGTTAAATTCTGCTCTAAGCAATTTAAAATTAGGATATATTTATTGGAATTAAGTGCCAGAAATTTTAGCAATATTGGGTACAGGCATAGCTTGTTTTACTGCACTTTGCTTTTTTTCTTGAAGACCTTAATATAGTATTATAAAGTGGCACAAAAAAGTATGTCTCTGTTCTTTTGCTTATAATACATTAAGAAAATAGTATATAAAATGAGTGGAAAAGTATTAAGTGAAGAATTTAAATAAATATACAAAACACAATATCTGTCTGATATTTATTTAAAATTGATAAATAATAAGAAAAATAACATTTTCGTACAACAAGAGTATTTGCACATTTGTAAGGGGAAACAATAAAAAAGAAACATTCAAAAATAAAAAACTGCTAGTATTCAATATGATTGTATCGTATATCTATAATATTTTAAATATCAAGTATCTATATAAATCTTTATAAGTAGACTATACTCAATATACAATCTTTATAAATAATGTTAATTGACATTAAAAGTAATCTTTTACTTAACTTAAAATGGAAAAAATGAATAAATATAATAAAAACAATATCTTAGAAAAAATAATACGAGTTTATTTACCTATAATATATTTTTATAGATTAAAAGTGATTGCAAATGTATTGAACTATGCTGAAAGTTGGAAACATCATGGAGACTTTGTACCACGTGATCATACAAACCAATCACAGTTAACTCGCCATTGTCCACACTGTCTTAATAAAGCCACTGTATTCAGTAAGAGTACTAAGTGGCGGGGCGAAACAAGCCCTTCCACAGGCTTCCCACCCCTGCACAGGGGTCAGCCGGATTGTGGAGGACGGGGATCAACGGGCAGGGCCCGGACCCCATGATAATATTTTAAGGGGTGGGACCCAAGATTCAAACTCAAGTCCTCCAGAGTGGAAAGCCGAAGCATTTCCATGCGGCCAATCTGGCCGACTACACAGGATGATTAAATGGCGGCCCTTATTAAGTTATAGCATCACCTGCGTATTTTGTCTTTTTAGAGAAACTAAAAATAGTTCAAAACAGCTCTTTAGCAAGCACTTGTGCTTGCTAAAGAGCTGTTTTGAACTATGTTTAGAATATTAAGCAAGTTGTATTTTGTGCATTATTAGAGAAACTATAATTTGAATTTAATTTTTATTCCTTAATTTTTAGATTTTGAATAATGATAAAAAATTTTGGCTGTCGCAGAAATTCGAGAGTTAGATTATCCTAACGATACTATATTTATAGGAATCGGTGCAGTGGTTCGACTATAAAAGGGATATCCAGCCAACAATGTTTCAGTATTAATATATATAATTCATTCAATTACATAAATATAATCCATTCTTAATTTTTCGCGGCACACTAGTTTGCCGCAGCACAGTGGTTGAGAACCACTGCCATGGATATATGGAAATACTCACATCAGGTGGTCTATGCTGGTCTCAGTCTCTTTGCAGAGATGAAAAATCGTCTCTATGGAAAGACAATCTTTTGACAGAGACAGTAGAGAGATTATTATGTTTTAAGCGATGCTCTAGTTATTCTCTCTCAGGAAACGTCATCATTTTCCCATGATGCTTAGAAATTCACGTATACACAATGTCCAATCTCATTCCAACCAATGAAATTACTTGTTACATTGCATTTCATCCGCACTGCGCAAACTCAGTATTCAAAGAAAGTGGCGGAAACAGATGTGATTATCTAATTATACCACCTAACAAATGTAAGCTTTGATAAGTGAATTGGAGAAATAAGCTACACTGTTTTGGAGAATATGATAGCGAACTTCATTCATTAATCTCTGTAATGTGGCGGGGGCATTTTTCAAGCCGAAGGGCATAACTAAGAACTGGTATAGCCCTTGGTTTGTAATTAACGCAGTTTTCTCTCTATCTTCAATCTTTATGGGGACTTGCCAATATCCCGCAGATAAATCCAGAGTGGAGATGAACTTTGCATCTTTTAAAGACTTCATTAATTCGGAAATAAAGGGAAGAGGAAATTTATCAGTTACAGTTACCTGATTTAACTTTCTATAGTCCACGCACAACCTCCAGTCTCCCGTTTTCTTTTTAACCATAACAACTGGTGATGCCCACAGTGACTTCGATGCTTCTATAATTCCGTCCCTTTTCATTTCTTCTATTTGTCTATTCATTTCATTTAGCTTCACCGGTGAGTAACTATATGATTTACTGGACACTGGTTTTGCATCTTTAGTGTCAATTGTGTGCTCCACCATGTTGGTTAGCCCTGGCTTATCATTAAAAATTAGAGGAAATTGTAATAGAGTGTCTTTTAATTGGACTAACCTGTCTCTTTCTAAAGGAGTCTGTAAGTTCGCCAAAATATTGTCATCTGTCTCCTTCCTGTTGTCGTCGACTTTGATTTCTAATTCGGCCTCTTCAAAATTTAATGAAACACAATGTTTCTGGTCCAAAAATTTTAAACTTTCTAACTGCTACTTAATATGATAATCCTTTAAACATAAGCACTTCTGCAGTTATATTTCGTATTTTATTAAAGTTACAAGCTTAAAATAATATAAAAATATAAATTAATCACTAAAGAAGAATTAATTTTAAAAAAATATTTTAGCCAATGAGACACAGAAAAATGCCATCAGACAGAATTGGTCCATCTAGGCCTTTAGCAACTGCATTGTTAGATCTTATGGTCGAATTTGTATTGAGTCATATGAGAAAGAATCTTCCTATGGAATTATATCTGTAAGTATAAGCATTTATTTTTAAACTTGGATTAGTAATGAAAAAAACACAATTTTTGTATATATATATAGACGATGTTTAGGAGTTGTTCATAGACTTCTTTGTTATCAAAAGAAATGCCGAATTCGTTTACAATATAATTGGAAAGAATTGTGGACAGGTAAGTTATAGACTAGAAATTTATTTATTTATTAAAGGAAGTGTTAATTTTAGGTTTTCAAATAAATTTTAGCTCTTATTAGTTTGCTAAAATTTTTGCTCAGTCATGAAAGTGATCTAGTCAAGAAATATAACATTTTTCAGTTAGCATGTCAAGTAAGTAAAATTTATACAGTTTAATTTCCTTAAAAGTTTTTAATTTAGGATGAAAATATATACAGGTATCCCTCGCTATACATGATCTCACTTTACAAGTTTTCGCTATAATGCGATTTAAAAAAGTAAATTAACTTTTTAATTAAAAAAAAATTTTGTTTAAAAATTGTCTCATGTAGATGAGACAAATGTGGATGAACTGCTCAAGTCCCACTTATCAGAGCTTCTGGAAATGGAAAACAACATGAATGATGTTTTCCATTTTCAGAAATCAGGAGCCCTTTGTTGCTGAGCTCATCAAATAGCTTACAATAAAATAAATGACTGAATTTTTTAAACTCATTGAGAGTACCATCAGAATAATTGAAGAAAATGATCCTAATGAGACTAAAAGCACCAAAGTTGAGAGAGAAATTCAGAATTCTTTGGCTAGCTACAGAAAGCTTTATAGAGAAAGGAAGAATGCTGTCCATCAGCTGAATCTTGGCTATTTCATTAAAAAGTTGAAGATCATCAGTCTATCATCCCAAGACTTCAAGAGAGCAAAAAAGTGATCCAGATTTACCAGACCCAGTCCATTCATCATCGGATTGAAGACTATCAGAAGTATGTAATATTTAGGTGTTTTATGACATTGTATTAATTAAATTCATTTATCCAACCATTCTTTCATTAAAATTTGTGTATATTGTTTATAAATTTAAATAATTCATTTGCTAAAATTTCTTTTACTCACAGGTGTAAAGTTTTCATTTTTTAATCCTTCTGAAGAAACCTCTATCTCTATCTCACCCATGCTAAATTCAATTCACTTTACGCGATTATTTCATAACCTAATTAATTGCATAAAGCGAGGGACACCTATATATTAATATTTTTGTAAAATAAAAATTATTTAATATTCTTATAAAATATATATTGTTGTTTAAAAATATATACATATTTTTATATATAAATTTTCATTTTTATATTTAATAGGTTGTTAACATATTTAATCTATTTATCACATATGGTGATACATTTCTCCCATCTCCTGCCAGTTATGATGAATTATATTATGAAATCATCAGAATGCACCAAGCTTTTGATAACCTTTATTCAATGGGTAAAGCAATTCATAAGGAATTGAATTAAAATGATTCATTATTACTTCTTTTTCTAAATTTTGGTTAAAAATAAATTGTTTATGTACATAGTTATTAGTTTTACAATATTTATATATTAAATTTCAATTAATTACAATAATATAATATTGATTATCTATATTTTTAATTATCTAATATATCTTTTTATTGTTTATTATGTTACTTGTTTGTTTAATGGATTATCAATTCAAATCAAGAATATCCATTTTATAATTAAAACAATATTATAGAAAGTTTATTTGATCATAGAAGAAGCTTTAATAAAAAGATATATCTTTTTTTTATATAAAATAATTTTCCTATTTTCAATAACTATTTCTTCACTTATGATTAATTAATCGAAATAATATATGTGTAAATGATTAATTAATAGAAATAATTTTTTATAAAAATAAAAGTAATTGAATTGTTTACTAAAATTTATCAACATGCAACCACTACAATCTCATAAATATGGGTATTAATTTTATATTTATATACAGTGCTGTACTCTTGACTGTACAGAAGTTTTCGAATGATTTAAATTATATATGAATAGTGATAAACTGAAATTTTTTTATTTACTAGTAAATTTTATTTTTCAAAGTTTAAAATTTGATTTAAAATTTTTTAAAATATAGACACATTTTGAGTGTGTCGTAAGTTGAGAATATTATTATAAATAATATACAGACAGTCCTTGAATTATGACAGAGTTCGGTTTTAAGAATTTAGAACCCTGCTGTCATAAGTTGGATGTCAGAAATGCCTAAAATTTATGGATTGCTCTCTACCAATATTTATTATTAAATTCCACTTTATTATAATAAATTTAATGAACACAAAAATTTAAGAACCAAACATAAAATGATCTTTTCTGTATATCAGACATTGGGCCAGATCAGCTTTCATTGACCAATAATAGAATTTATTGTGTTTAACAGGTTTGATTACAAAGGAATTATCATCATTTAAATCTTTCTCAAATTTGAGAGATCTTCATTAATGAACTTTTCTATGTGAGATCAGAGCAACTCATTCATATCAGTCTCATCCATATCTTCAAATCCAATTTATCTTGTAATGGTAAAAAATACCATTTGTTGAATTGGAAAATTCAGATTCAATCATAACATACCTGCTTTTTTATTTTTTACCACTTTCCAGATAGACATTAATTAAATGGTGAGATATTCCAATGCCCATTACAGACTGCTCACATTTACAGTGCAATCTTCTTTCTAATTTTTAAATTACTTTATATCTACTTAAAATTTAAGAAATGGGAATCTTCCAAAACTGAATAAATTGTTGACACTCTTTATGGGATAAGCCATCCAGTTAAGAATGGGGGTTCAATGAGTTGACCCAGAACTCTCCTGGAAAAATCTGGACATATTGAATACAAAATTGAATCAAATCCAAATATTAAAACAATGCTTTGCAATACATCCATCCAGTCAATACCTATGGTGTGGGATCAGCCATCAGATTATAGATAGAATATAATGGATTGAGCCTAGACCTCTTCTAAAAAAATTTGGAGTTGTTGGACCTGGAATTGAATCAGTTCCAATATATAATCATTTGGCTAACTAGTAATTGATTGATTTAAGATCAGTTTTTAATTTTTTGAAATTGTGTTATAGTAAAAAATACATAAAGTGAAATCACATATAATGAGAGGGGTAGTTGTACTTATGCTGTTAAACTATGGTTATTTATATTGTTATACTGCCAACTATATCTCTAAGTGATGATTGATTTGTCATGAAATGCCATTGCTAATTCTTTTTTGCTCTGATTTATGAGTGATTTTCATTATATAACCCACAAGAATTTCTCTTCCAATAAGACTACATAGTTTTGACACACCTTTGAAGTAGATACCTTGTACAATAGATGTACCTCTCAGAAAAATTTTAGAATCCTCCAATTTTACCTTAATTGCTTTGTTAGAAAATTACAATTTAAACAAATAGTGATTGAATTAGAAACAGGATTTTCTCAGAATGATTAAAAGGAATTGTCCTCTCATATGCTGTTCATATATGTTATTAGATATATAATCAGTAAATGTTATTAGACTTTATGATTCATGGCAAATAATTATGCAGTGGATAATTTTGACTTTATTTCCTTATGATATCATAATATGGTAGTATCTAGAATAATCAAATTGCAATACTGTATTTAAATTTTCAAGGAAATGAAAGATTTTTGCATAATTTATTGCTTTGTATGTTGTTTTAAATATTATTTTTTATTAGTTTTATATAATTTTTATCTGTAATATGTAAATAATGGTAACATTTATAAATATGCTACTTATTCAGTTTAAAGATGTTCAGCAGACCAATATTGGTCAAAAATTTAACATTACATTAAGACCCTGTTTAACATCGGGGGATACATTCCAAGGAAACAAAACGTTAAATGAAACCATATTGAACGAGGTCATTTTAACATGTAAATAATGAGAATAGATGAAACAGGATAGTGAATAAAGATATATACATAGCATTTTTTTTTTTTTTTTATTTTCTAACATGTATTATTACTATTGTATTACATTAATTATATACATTTTTTATTGATAATATCGATTTGTAATATCGAAATCATTCATAAAAATTCTTAAAATTAGAAAATAAAACGTTTTAAGAACAAAGCAGTAATCAGATTATAGTAAACTATAAACAATGCAAAAATATTGATGAAAGAAAAACGTTCTAACTTGAAGGAACGTAAAGCAGGGCTGGAGTGTCGGCAGGAAAATGTGACTCCTCGGGAACTATAATTACATTAAGGTTAAAACTAAAATGGGATAATTTTTATCTTTATTTCTGTAAATAACATTGATGACCAATCAGAGATATGAACTCTTACCAGATTTGTTTGAAATAATCAGTTAAGCATTTCAAATACAGAACTGTTATTGTAATTCATAATTACAGGAATACTTTGCAGAATGCAATTTGTAATTTATGCCAAAGGATTTAAAAAAATTTTCTAAAATATGAATATAAAATATTTTAATTACCATAATTTTTCAATCAGAAATTCATTTTTTAACAAAATAAAATAATACATCAAGATTTTCCTTAAATATTCAAAGATGCATGAGCAGACTTTTGTATGTACTGCACTGCATTGATATCAAATGCACTGTGAGACGGCATAGGAGTATCAATGCAACAAATTAATGAGATTTTAGATTTATGTAAGAATAACAGTTTGAAAAACCACACCAAAGTGAATCAATTAAAATATAGAATTTGAAAAAACCACATTATATTGAGTGTTGAAATTTTTAGGACTATTATCAAATTCAACATAAACTACAGTAAATATTATAGATTGTTTTTAACATTTTTTATAAAAATGACTTCGTTTTTACATTTTATATAATCTAAATATATGCATTATATTATATTGTTAAGTCCTTTTGTATCAATAAATCTAATTTTGGAATTTCTAGTAATTAATATAAAAAAATGTTCTGAATTTGAAAACTGAAATTGTTCTCTTTTCTTTCTTATTTTGTCTTCACTTTTGAAGTTTAGATTGGCAGGAAAGACTTTGCAATGCTAATCTTATCACTGTTTACTATTTTGTTTTTTTTATCCCAATTCTGTATATGAATTGCCAGGATTAATTGATCTAAATAGAAAAAAGGCTGATAGAAAAATTTATTCCCAGGGTTTTCCTTATACATTTTCAGTTTAGTTTAAAATAAATAAAAATTTTTTATTAAATTATATAAACAATAATAAATAATTTTATTTTTAGCCTTGAGATACACTACATCAGATGGAGAATTAAAAGATAGTGCTGCTAAATTGACTAATAATTTAGTGAACGTTAGGTAACAATATAGAAAGTTTCATATTGTTTTAAAACGATATAAAGAAAAAAATTTAAAATTAATTTATTTTGATTTTCAGGGCTATTATAAATCATTTCACACCAAAAATTGATACATGGTCAGCTGCTAATCATTTATCAGCTTTAACCGAAGAGCAGGTAATTTTTTGTTTCAGTTAAATTAATTTAGTTTAAATTGAAATTTAAAAAATTTTTTACGAATATATTTTAATAAAGGTATTGGAAGTTGTTCGTAGTAATTATGATACATTGACTCTGAAACTTCAAGATAATTTAGATCAGTTTGAACGGTATTCAGAGAAACCCCGAGAATCATCTTTTTTTACACAAATGGTAATAACTTGTTTTTCATTTTTTATTAATCATTAAATTTTATGTCATTCAAAGGAAATAACATTTTTTATTTTATTACAGGTCAGAAATATCATTTCCGAGTTTAGACAAAATTTAAATTTTACAACTTTAGAAATGCATAATGTACTTCAAGAGTTTTCTACAATTAGTTAAATTTTTTAAAATAGAGAAGTTATTTCAGATATTAAAACGTCCAAAATCCAAGAGAAATAATAAATGTTTGGAATGTAGCAGTATTTTATTTTATAAGTTTT
This sequence comes from Olivierus martensii, assembly GCA_000484575.1. Classification (NCBI taxonomy): domain Eukaryota; kingdom Metazoa; phylum Arthropoda; class Arachnida; order Scorpiones; family Buthidae; genus Olivierus; species Olivierus martensii. The sequence continues at coordinate 24,265 of AYEL01078981.1, forward strand.
TCTATATTAAAAATTTGATTTTATTAATGCCAAATTATAAATAATTATCAGTTATTTGAATTTTGTTTTCAATAGAATAACAATATGTTTATTTAATAAGTAGATACTTAAAAGATTCACTCAAAAATGAATAACTTGACAATAATCAAAAATTGTATTAATTTAATGATTACGTGAGAATAATGTATTACTCATGCCCAATAATTCTGTTACTCAGGTGTCGTCATTATTTTTTATTATAGGAAAATGCAATTGCAATATTTATTTCACTTTTTTCTTAATATTTCTAAATATTAATTTTAATAACAAAACAAAAATGGCATTATCAAAAGTAATGAAATGATCACAATTATTCTATTTATAAAATCAGAATTTGATATTCTGTATGATCGACAAGATAAAATGGTTACTTATCACCTTGGAGGACGGGAGTTCAATTCTGGGCCCACACCAGTTTTTCAGGAGTTGAGGCCTGGTCTGTTGAATCCCATTCTTCAACTATCCGATTGACTCCATCATGGGTATTGGCCAGTGTGTGATTGCCATCATAAATATCCCAAATGTTGTTTGTTGGGTTAACTAAAAGCTAAAAAAAATATTCTCTATAACTAGGAAAGGATTTAAGTTTGACAATTATACAATATTTGAAGACAAATGCTTAATTTATAAGCTTATTTTTATTTGGTGTTTTGTAAAATCCTAGTATATTAAAATGATACTTCTAATACAAAAAAATTTTTTCTAGGTTTTTAAAAGTTTTCTTTTAAAAGTATTCAAATCTGCTTTAATTATAAATTATAATATTTTGAATTCAGAATTTACAAATACATTACATAAAAAAAGAACTTCATTATATCTAATATAAATTCTGTAATCACTTAGATTTCTGTTAAATTGAATTTTAGATCAAAATGAACAATATTTATTTTTAAGATTGATTCATCTAATTCAAATTCTACAAATTATAAGTATTTTAAAATATATATCAAATTTATCATTATTTGGGTTGAAAAATTATGATTCCAAAACTATATAGTGTGATTTGTTGAATTTTTTGTGAGGTTAATTTAAATATGAAGATCATTTTAAATTATTTATTAAAGACATGAACCCTTACACATGGAAAAAAATCACTTATTCTTTTTGGCTTATATAGATGCCCTCATCAGCATATCAAAAGTTACAGTTAGCTATTCTATTCTTACAGATTTTTAAAACTTCTTTTGAATTAGTTCAAAAATAAAAAAAAACTCATTTTGGCGTATATAGATGCCCTCATCAGCATATCAAAAGTTACAGTTCTATTCTTACAGATTTTTAAAACTTCTTTTGAATTAGTTCAAAAAAAAAAAAAAACTCGAAAAAGTTTTTATAAACTTGTAAGAATAGAATAGTTAGTTGTAATTTTTGATATGCTGATGGAGAAAATGTTTTGAAGAATGAGTGATTTTTCCACATTCGTGTCTCTAGTAAATAATTATAAGAAGCTGATAGTATATTTAAATAATATCATTTTAAATATTATATTAAAGCAGTTTTGAGTGATTTTGAAACAGTATTTAGAATATAATCGTTGCATAGTAGTATTAATTTAAAAATCATTTGACTACAAAATCATTTTGTAAAAAACAAATAAATTTTTTGTTTTCTGTTATTTATAACTAAAATTTTCTTTGTATAAATAGAGTATGAGTAAACGAAAACATATTTAAAAAACTGTTGAAAGTTTTGTGATGTGATTAGCTACATAAAAAAAATATTTTATTTCTTCAGAAAGATTTCTGTTAGAAAAAACTGATATGATTAATCCAAGTGATGTCATAAAATATTTTGTATGTTTATAAATACTGTATTTGATTGGATCAATGTGTGGATCAATTAATAAGTATAGATATGCTTACATATGTCAGAAATTGTACATTCTAAGTACCTTTTCCACAGCTCCTATACTTATAATGAATCAGTATAGGATGTTGAAAAGCCATTAAAGATGAACATCTCATCCAAATCATCCTGTACAGTTGTTTATATGAGAAATGTACATAAAATATGTATCAATTCAATGTTTTATTAAAATTATGACGACATTATTACTGTTTTATTTTAAGGAATTGTTTTACTTTAACATCTTAACTCTCAAAATATTTTAAATCATTAATTATGTTTCTCAATATTTAATGGCAGCAATATGACTTCATTTGTTTCAACTGGATGGATTATCCATCAGGTTTGCGAACATCGCATGTGGTTTGGACGTTGTTTTATGTTTAGTGAAGGTACAACTGTGTTAAAAATTATTTGAAAAACGTGGCATTTATAATCTAGTAATAAAAAAAAAATTGTTTATGGCAAACAAATTCGATTTTGTCTAGGAAAAAAATGATTATTTTGTGCGTGTTTCTCATGCAGTTATTAACGAACACGTGTGCTAATATTCCACGCCAGATGCTTTTATTTTTTCCTCCCCACACACACACACAATCTCTAGATTAAATATTGTTGTTATGTAGAGCAATGAAACTTCTGTAAAAATCCAATAAAAAAATGTTTTTGTGGTAAGGTTTTGATAATCTAGTTAGGCGAATTAAGTTAAAATCTTTCTAACCTCGTTCAATTCGGTGCTACAATAGCATCTAACTAAGAAATCCGGAAGTGTCTTGTCAGTAAATCCTTTTGAAGAACCACCACTGGTAATTATCTCTGGGATATAAAAGAGATAACACGTTAAGATCATTTAGATTTAGACAACCATCCCACAAACGATAGAAGTTTCGACGGAAATAAGCCTCTACATCCGGTTGATGGGATTATGATCGGACGTGTAATAAATACAGAAATAACTCTTGTTATAAATATAACAAGATAACAGTTCAAAGGACGGCAGCCATGTTTCCTGTAAAAAATTTTAAAAGCAAAAATTGAAGCACGTTCGCCATTTTTAAAAAATTTTTTCCAGCATTTTTTAAAGAAAATAAAGTTGAGTTTTTATGTTAAAAACTGTATTAAAACAAAGGTAAATTTTATGATAATGGCAATTATCAGGCGAACTTTTTATAGTTTAAATAATATAAATTTGATAAGTTAAAAAAAACTCCATCTTTGAACTATTGATGTATATAATTCATTTGATGACAGCATCAGAAATCAATATTAAGTCTATGAGATCCTATAGTAATCTTATTATTAAAGGATTACTAGACTCTCCCATAGACTCAATACTGACTTCCAATACTGTCTTCAGGCTCTTAACAGCATCAGAAGTCAGTATTGAGTCTATGGGAGAGTATAGTAATCCTATAGTACTGACTACTTTGAAAGATCCTATAGTAATCTTTCAAAGTAGTCTGTATTAATTCCATAGACTTAATACTGACTACTATTAGAATAAGAGGTTGCCTGTTAACTATACTTGACACAGCATCAGAAGTCAGTATATGGGAGAGTATAGTAATCCTATAGTAATAAGATTACTATAGGATCCTTAATACTGACTACTATTAGAATAAGTGGTTGCCTGTTAACCATACTTGACACAGCATCAGAAGTCAGTATTGAGTCTATGGAAGAGTATAGTAATCCTACAATAATAAGATTACTATAGAATCCCATAGACTTAATACTGACTTCCGATGCTGTCGTCAAGTTAACAACAAGAGAGTTTTAACTTAAACGAGAGAAGAATGATTTTGTGATTCAAAGAATATCAAAAATAATTTTTAATAGTTGGAAACGAAGATAGAATGAATGAAAGGATATTTTTCTGGTGACAATTAAACGGAAATTATATTTAGAAGGGAGATAGATGAATATAGATATCTATAAATAATCCAGATGGTAATTGTCTGTCGATAGATAAACAATTCCGAGAAGTGCACGCCCATAACAATAAAACTTTATATAAAGGCAGCAGCCTTATAATAGATAGCTGTGGTTCTGCTTCTCTGTGGCTATAGCCTACTAAGTGCCAGATATGTCACTCCACCAAAAACAAGTGCGGGTACTTGAATTATTCGAGAGATTGAACTTTATAGTTCGAAAAGAACACATCGAGCATGATCCCAGATTAAAAGATGTAGGCATTTTGCCTACTGGTGCCGTTTTCTCTTGTTTCTTCATTCCACATTTAGAAGAAGCTAGACGTCTGTGCGAAGCATACTTAGGTAAGAATTTTAATATATTAATACTTAAATACTTTATAATTTTTTTAAAATAAAAACACCGTTTCTTGTGAAACTATTCCAGCTGCCAAAGACTTTGATGATTTCATTGCTCTGGCAAAGAATGCTCGACAGTTCGTAAATGAAACTTTATTTGCCTTCGCTACTGAAGTGGCTATACTTCACAGAGAAGATTGTAAGGGCCTGAGTGTACCTCCAGTGCAAGAAGTGTTTGTAGATAAATTCGTTAATGCCGTGACTATTAACAAGGCATACATTCAGGCTCTGACCAGAACTGCAGCGGATGAGGTAAGTTCTTTTCTGTACCTTGTGTAGTTGAGAATTAATTATTTTTAAAAGATTTCTGATCATTTTTTAGAGACCCATCGTTGTGAATCTGGAAGCAACTGGTAATGTCTTGGATCCTGAATATAAACTGGCATATTTCCGTGAAGATATCGGTGCAAATGCCCACCATTGGCATTGGCACATCGTGTATCCATCCATCTGGGATCCAACTGTCTTCGGTAAGAAGAAAGACAGAAGGGGTGAATTGTTTTATTACATGCATCAACAGATGTGTGCAAGGTAAGTTTTAAATGCGCATTTTTCGACATTAATTACGTTTTTTTACATCAAATTTTCGCTACTTAGATACGATTGTGAGCGTCTTTCAAACGGCCTGAACCGCATGGTACCATTCCACAACTTCAAAGAATTTTTGGAAGGTTACGAACCCCACTTGGCTCATTTAGCTAGTGGTAGATATTTCGCCTTCCGTCCGGAAGAGATGACCATGAGTGACATGAAAGAAGTCGACGTGCAAGACATGGAAAGATGGAGAGAGAGAATTTTGGATGCCATTCATATCGGCCATGTTCACGATACACACGGTAAAGAAGTACCGCTCGACGACGAACACGGTGCAGATATTTTAGGTTCACTCATCGAATCCAATGCCGAATCCATCAATCCCCTGTTCTACGGCAGCCTTCACAACTGGGGACACGTCATGATGGCTCATATTCACGATCCGGACGGAAAATTCTTGGTAAGTACTTTTAATCACCATTCTGACGATGATTTCGCTGACAAATTATAAAAATTATGATTGTTAAATTTAGGAAACACCAGGAGTTATGACCGATACTGCAACTTCATTGCGTGATCCCATCTTCTATCGTTATCACAGATTTATAGATAACATGTTCCAGGAATACAAGGCTCATTTACCAACCTACACCAAAGAACAGGTAAAGTTTCATCTCGAAAATAGATTCTTAACATTTTGTAAGGAACCATAAAAAATCTGCTTCTTAGTAAACTTGCGTATTATAGAAACATTCTTAATCCTTCTGAGTGTAAACTCACAGAAATTGTTAAATTAAAACTGCGTTAAGAAGTAGTGTTTACTTTAATGAAGTCATTTAACGAATGCTAATTATCTAATATTTGTACGAAGAAAACTCTCCTTTGCTTATTATTTAATCGTAACGAAGTGTTTGCTTAATTACGAAAGAATACAGAACGGATTTTAATCAGATGCAAATTAATAAATTTCCAGTTGAACTTCCCAGACGTATCGGTGGTAGGAGTTACCGTTAATGCTAGAACTAACAATGTCATCAACACGTTCATGAAAGAAGACGAACTCGAACTCAGTCACTCCGTTAACGTTGGACGTCAGGGATCAGTAAAGGTAAGAGTATATAAGTTTTTTTTTTGCTGTTTATATCGATCGTTTTATGACGACGATCTCGATACTACTGTAGGTGAGATATCAACACTTGGATCACGAATCTTATTCCTACACTATCGACACGATAAACAACGGAAGCACGGCTAAGAAGGCGACAGTGAGAATATTTTTGGCTCCAAAGTACGACGAACTAGGCAACGAAATCCATATCGACACCCAGAGAAGATTGTTTATCGAACTCGATAAGTTTACAGCCGAACGTACGTAAAGTAGCCTCACAAAAGCTTGTAGGCATTGCAGAATATTTAATCTTTATTTTTTTTTTTTTGGTAGTGAAACCTGGCAAGAACACCATCGTGAGAAGTTCGGTAGATTCAAGCGTCACGCTTTCTCACCAGTACACGTTCGAGGAATTGGAGAAGGGAGAAGGTCTGGACGAAGACAGAACCGAATTCTGCAGTTGCGGATGGCCACAACACTTGCTAGTACCTAAAGGTAGCATCAAGGGCATGATATTCCACCTATTCGTCATGCTTACAGATCACGAACACGATAAGGTAACATTTTCTTCTATTACTTAATTTATGTTTCTGTGATTTTTGTTGATGTTCCTCTCCATTTTTTTTAAGGTTGGTGACGAACACGCTGGTAGAGCTTTATGTGCAGATGCAGTCAGTTATTGCGGTGCCAGAGACCAGAAATATCCAGACAAGAAATCTATGGGATTCCCATTCGATCGTAACATACCCGCACACGACCATGATGAATTTTTGACATCCAACATGAGTCTCAAAGAGATTACCATAAGATTTATTCCATAAACAACGTTACCTTTCTGATCGACGTATATCATGAAGTTAGTTTTTTTTATAGGAAAATCGAAAAAATTAATTTCATTTTATATGTAAAAGAATATTACGTAAATAATTCTAAGAGAAAAAAAAATAATAATAATAATAAATGTAAAAAAAAGATTTTCCTCAGATAAATAAAATATTTTTAAATTCAATTAAATTTACATAATTTTCTAATTCAACTATTTAAAGAATTTTTTTTTTTATTTTTCGATTAATTAAGAAAAATATTTATTTCGACGTTAATTCACGCTCTAACGAAAATTGAATTAATTATCGAAGTTCTGTAACATTTGCACTTATTGGTCGTTTAACGTTTACGTTTCCGAGTTTAAATTGGCGTTTTTCGACTGCTATTGGTCGATCACATTATAAATTTTTTTTTAAATAACCAATAAGATAATTAATGTATTTTTCGGATTAAACCAATCGCTGTTTCGTTTCGCTAATTTGCATAATTAAAATATAATTTATTAAGAATTTTGAAGAAATAATAATAATGCCGAATTAAAATTAGACAAATATTCAATAATCATCACACAAATAATCTTTTTTGTTCAGTATTTGTAAATCTCAGCTTATAAGACATTAAAAATAAAATTACTTAAAAATTATTCAGCTTGAAAAATTTGAAGTTAGCCTTGTTAATTTTTTCTATATTAAAAATGTCAACGGTTTTCAAAACTAACTCTATTCGCCAATTTATTCCATAAACAAGCTAGGCGAGGAATAAATCGATAAAGGAGAATTACCACATGACGTTATACTCTATAACCAATCATGATCGCTCGACAGCTTTACGACTGTAGAATTTCTGATGATGAAATTTTCGGTAGTACCGCCATAAAGCAGCATAAAAAATCGCAATTATTATTTCTTTAAAAATTTGGAAAAATTTCTTTTAAGAATATAACGTTACGCATCAGTTTATATTAAAAATGTATTGAAAACGTTTATTAGCTGAAATATCGGAGATTAACCAATAAAATTTGAATTTATTACGTTAACGTCATCTAAACCAATAATCTGATTCATTATCGTCTGATTACAAACGATTACAGATTTCAACCAATGAAATTCAATATTATTAATCGTTACATTTTTCTTCTTTGGTAATAATTTTGTAAGTTAACTTCCTATTGGTTAAAATTACAATAAAAAAAATTCTTATTAAGCAATGAGACAATAGTAATAAATTTTATTTAAAGTAAGAAGTGTTCGATTTGATTTCGTTTTAATCGATTATTATAAGAAAAAAAAAATGATGTTATTCATTTAATCTCTTAATTTATCGATACCGTAGAAAAATATTTAATTTCGATTACAAACGTTTACAGATTTGAACCAATAAAATGCGATATTGGTAATGTTGTCGGTACATCTTTCTTCTTCGGTAACAATTTTGCAAGTCAACTTTCTATTGGTTAAAATTTCGATAAAAACTTCATTATTAACCAATGAAGCAGTAATAAATAAATAAATAAAAATTTTAAGGTAAGTCCTGCACGATTCGATTTTGTTTTAATTGATTATTATCAAAAATAAAGATAAAAATTCGATTTTTTCAATGTTATATATATATACAGTGACTCTCATGGTTATTCGTACGAATAGTGAA
>AYEL01078983.1:0-72886 GCA_000484575.1 Olivierus martensii
AATTTATATATATATATATATATATACAGTTAGGTATATAATTAATTTAACTAAAATTATTCTCGCTAGATGGCGTCATATAATGGCAGATTTTATACATTTATTTTTTTTATATATTAATGGTTTAAAATATTTTATCCCGTTGTATACCATGAATATTTTTATTTTCTGTTAAAGAAAAATTTATCAAAGTCGAAATTGATTTCATTTAAAGTCCGTAAAGCGAAAAAATAAAATAAAATAGGGCCTATATATATAAGGTGCGAAATCTTAAAAAAGTTTTCGAACACTTTTCTATTCAAACGGAAAAATATTTTTCTGAGAAAAGTCGAACGGGCAACATCTTACATTTTCCACTTTTACCTGGAAAGTTGAACGATGGATACCTATATTTTACTTTATAGAATGTCCGTTGCTGTAAATAGTGTTGAGAATTTATAGCTTTGCTTTGATATATAGTCGACTTTAAAAATGTTCCAAGTCTATACAGCGAAAAGAAATCCTATAAATTCGTGTCCCCATTCCGAGTTTTGTTGATTCAACACTGTAATCCGAGTCCCCCGTTCGAATCGAATAGATGATCTTTTTTCTTGCAAAACATCATTGAAGCATGACTATTCCTATAAATGTTGGGATAAACAGCACGTAGCTTATATGTGTTACCGTACGAATGTTTTCGGCAATTTTTCTGTTTAAAAAACACTAAAAATAAATAATAAAATGTTCAGGAGAAATTCTGTTTCTTAGGTGGCCTCGGGCTGAGAAAGCAATGCCCTCTCTCAGGCAACATAGGGGAATTATATAAAAGGTTCTATAATGCAGGTGCAGATCCTGTTTTGATGGCTCACTACCAGCTGTTACAGTTTTTGTAAGACTGATGGCGATGCTAGAAGAATGGGCTCCTAGCGAGATTCGAATCTTAACTCTTCTCCTATGGAGTTTACTAGGATACTGTGCCCATTATTCGGTTATGTTAACGTAAATTTATTAACGTTCTGTAAATGAAAATAATTTTCGTACACGTTATTAAGCATTTGTCATCAATATACCAGATATAATACACTATGATTAATATAGTAGGCTAAAGAAAAACATTTTTCATTATAATATACGTATGATTTAAAAGATATTGATCTGACATTAAGCAGATTCTTGGTGAAGTGATAGGATAGTTTTTATTTTTATAAATGTAGAAAATATATATATCGTACTTTAGACACATCGTTTAAAGACTAGGTTTCTGATTTTATTGAAGAGTTATGTTGAAATGAAACCATCCGAAAGAAACAAAAGTCATAATCAAATCCAAATTCTATTAAATTGATCTAATAGATTAGTAAATTGTTTCATTAACAATAATATAAATATTATCTTTTTTTTTGAAAAAATTTTAAGCTTTTATACGGATAAGCAATATGATTTTGTTGTATATAATTTATACTTCTTAAATTTTGTAAGATATCGATTGAAAAATTGATCGCAAGGATCTGAAAAATATCGCGTTTTTCAGTTTGCACCAAAATTTCCATTAACCTCAGTTTATTTTTTTATTTTTTATTTTCTTTTTTTTTAGATCTATGCCAAAGACTGTAGTCTATTTCTAATTTGGCTAATTCCCAAGTTGTGTCTTATACCACAATATATAACTAGCTGAAAAAAATCAAATTCAACCAATCATAAAATTTCTATTTACCATTTCTGATATGTGAATTATTCAAGTTTCTTTTCAAAAATGTATGATTTATCCGGGATATAAGAAAGCAAGGAGATCCTTGTCGCAACTTTGGCATCCTATTGGAATTCATGGTTCTTTCTATAAAGTAGAGCCCTCTAATTTCACTGTCAAAAGAACCTAATTAGAACCACAACAGAACGTGACTGTAAAACATCTGTTACAGTCACGGATGAGCATTATGTCCTCATTTTTTGTTAAATTTTCCATCGCTAATTTTGGTTTATTGCTGTCAAAACAAAATATTCTTTGAAATATTAAGTTTTTTTCATTACATAAAACATTATACTATGTATAGAGTTTGTATCCATTTGCATAATTTTTCTTATTAGCTTTCATGACAAGAGATAACAGTCATTAGTTTAAGTGGAAATTTTTTAGTATCTATTTTAAATAATAATAGTAATGAATGAAGTAATTACCGACAATAACCTGACTTATTTGGACATAAATTTTTTCTTCTATTTTTATTTTTTTTTTCATCGTTTTGAGTTACTTGTAGTACTTTAAATCGATTGTTTTGGTTCAATGGCAGAGAATACGATTTTTATTGATTGCTTTCAAACCTGCTACGCTTCAGTTTTTCGTTAAGAACTGTATTTTTCTTTCATGATCGTCAAAAACGGCAGAAATAACTGATCATTTCCGTAATCTTACTATTTTTAACTTTATTTTTTTCTTTCTATATTCTAGATATATAGTTCTTAATTTCATTATTAATTATTGTTCGTTTTATATGTAATATTAAAAGCTTAATTCACACGCTCAAATGACTTTATTAATAGGAAAATCATTAGAAAAACTTACTAAATATATATAATGATATGAATATCTTTCTGTATTTTTTTTTTTAATATTCGAAAATATTATATAGGCCTATTGTGTTATTGTATTTGAATTGGAAATTTTTGCAATTTTTTTTCTTTTTTCTTTTTTTCTTAAATATTCGAAAATATTATATAGGCCTATTTAAAAAAATCTGTTGTGTTATTGTATTTGAATTGGAAATTTTTGCAATTTTTTTTCTTTTTTCTTTTTTTCTTTAAATCCCGTAGAATTAACCCGCTCAATGAATGAGACGATGCCCGCAGCTATTTTCAATAATTAAAAGAATTTAATTTAGAAAAATTTACTGTTTTTAAAATGAGTATGTAATATCGTACGTGTTCAAGTTGTTGCCGATTTGGGAATAATAAGATCTACGAAAATATAAAAAAATAATAATAAATTATCCTCCAAACAAAAAGGCAACAAACTGGTATTGATGTAGAACTAATAATTTCTATTTTCTCACTTTTTTTTTTTTTAACGAATCCGGAATATTTTTTAATAGATCCACTTTTTTCAGTAGACGATAAATTAATCTGGATTTAATAATACTAAATAGGTTAGTTGACTAATTCTTTCGAAAATGTCTCACACGGTAATTAGATTATGATAACGTATAGTAAATTATCTTAGTAATTACTTTTTATCACGAAATTTTTGAATTTATTCTATTGCTAGTTATACTCGTTAAAAACGTGAGAAATCATTTTTCCAGATTGTCGCCAATTTTAAAAAAAAATTAAGAATAATAAAAAATCGGGCTTAGATCTATTTAAGAAAATGGCCTTTAAATAATTTCCTCTTTTATCCGACTTAGAATAGAAGCGAAGCAGAGTGTTAATCATTACTGAATGACTTATTAATAATACTGACACAGGTGCGTTAAACAGCAGATAATTTATGAGGAGTTAAGATTAATTAAAACTAGAAAGATTGACTTCTTTGATGGGATAAGTGGCTTGCATATATACAATGCCAAGTAGTAGCCCTCCCAGTGAGCATCTTTTAATTTTAATTAAATAATAATTTTCCTATAATTTATATACAGAAGTCGCAGAATGAAGTTCGGTTTTCGGATGGTCACAGTTTCTTGAATGATTGGAAAAATATGTTATAAGCTCGTTAAAAATGGATGTAAAACGATTCTGTCTGAACCATCCTTAACTTGTTAATTAGAGTTTAACTGAAAGACAAGAATCGCCATTCATTTAGCGAGTTTTCTGAGGAAATAAGTCGTTCTCCGAATTTTTCCCTCCATCTACACATGACTTCGTTCTCTGCTCCGCTTCATCTACACGTGAATTTTAGCCAAAATGTATTAGGAGCACATCCATGCCGTTTCTACCGAAAAAATATAAATGTACAGTAAATTAATACAATTTTTCAAATGTTTATAGATTTTTTACTGATTATTGAAAATTCACCATTTTTTAATGCAGCCGTTAAAGGCTAAAATATTTATTCAGCTGTTATGTTGCGATGTAACAAAGAAAATTTAACACAGAAAAAATAAAATAAATAATTATAAAACAGGAGAATTTACGAACGATATAAGTTTTATTCTCTAATTATTTCTGTACAAAAATATCATATTAAACCCCATTAAGAGGTTTCGAGTATAAGATTTGAATATAAATGTTATGGAGCTTCAGGTAACATATAATAGAATTGTTCCGAAAAAATCTAGATTTTTACTAACAAGTTATCTCGCGTGTTGAATTTCTAATGAGGATTTTTTTCAATAGTTATCGAGTATCAAAAAGACACCTGTTTCTATAACAAGATCATTGCTGTGTAGTACATAGAGATGATTCTCCCAGTGGATTACAGTCTAGATCATCAGTAATGAACGGCCATTAGGAATAGCCACAAGAAAACCACAGTAATTATGTCACTGCTAATAGATAGGTCTATTACGGCATGTTCAGATAATTGGACCAGGACGGATCGAATGACAGACTAAAATATATTCACTTTTCTTAAAGAAATCAATTTATAAAAAAAAAAAAACTGATGATTAAAAAGTTTTTGAGATAAATTTTATTAGTCTATATACTAGATCATAATATTATGGTCATTATAAATTAGTGTTCTCCCAGATTGAGTTTCAAAAATTATTATTTTTAGTTTTTAATTCATAAAAATCCCCTAATGATCTCATTTATTCTTTGGTTGTTATTTTGTAGATTAAGTATATAATTTATTCATTTTTATATTTGGATTAAAATAAAATAAAAACCTAAAAAAATTGTCAATCATCTTCATAAATATTACAGAATTTCATTCGTGATGTTTACTTAATAAAATCCTTTATATCTATATATGAACATATTTTTGATGCATAAAGACTCAAACAGAGAAATTATTCTGCGTTTTAATGAAAAATTTAATTGGTAATGTGCCTAATAATAAATATGCTATATAACTCAACGACAAGATTATTATGTATAAAAAAATCGTTGTTGATTTTTAACATTGTTTCTATAGACTTAAAACATTTTTAACATATATGACGATGCACATTTTAGTAAATCGTTTTAAATAAGTAGTTACGTGTTAGAAAGTAATCTAATTTTACCGACACAATGTATTCTGCAGATAAATTTAGTCATGTCTGGTACAAAAGAGAAATATCATTCTAAGTGCTGTCATATGACAAGAGAGGCGTTGAAATCAAATGAAACCTTGCAGCGCTTGTACCTTGTGTGGCCAGAAATATTTCGGCTTTGCTATCATTTGTCAGTGCCAACACATTTACCGAGATCCCTGCGGTAGGCCAACTCTACTACTACTAGTAACACCACTAGTAGTACTAGTAGTAGTAGTACTACTACTAATATCACCAACATCTAATCGGATAGTTAAAAAACTGAATAGGTTATTACACTTTAGAAAATCAAGAAGATTAAAGATGAGCTAATGAGATGTCTGTAAAAATGTCGATATGAGCCTATGTGTGTAATTAATAGCAACAGTGAACATGTCGGGATCTTTAATAAGTAAAGAACATAACATGTAATTTAGTTTTTGCGAGTGCATGTCTGATTGTGCGTGACAAACAAGAAAAAGTCGATATGCGAATAAATGCTATCGTATGCATATATCTGCTATCAATTTTATTTCTGTTTGATGACGAATGATTACATCGAATATTTGTTAATGTCTCATAAATATATAATCAAAGATTAATTTATTCTGAAATACATTACATATTATAATTATCGAAAAACTTTTTAAACTTATTTAATATGATAAATCATTCATTATTGTTTATCACGAGTTCGAGTTCTCGACATCCGATTTCTATCGGGCAAGAAAAGAAAACATTCTTTTCTGTTAACAAAATGGCTGACTAATGACTCGAATACATTCACGAGAGCTTATCGTAAATAATTGGCAAAATTATTGACTAACACACCGCTATTTTTGCATTTTTTTTATATAGGGTCTATTCTTGAATTTTTTTTAATAAAATCGAATTAGTATTTTACCATATCGGAATGATTTTTCTACTGTAAATGGCGATGTAAATAGATTTATTATACGTCGCAAAAATTAATTGGGTGCACACGAAACAAGTTTAAAGTCTACATTTTAATTTCTAAAATTATAACTAAGTTAATTATTGTATTTATTTATCAAGAAAATTAATCTCACGTAATACGAGTTGATTGCGGTTAATACCTTAGGGAAATTTTAACTTTAGTGATCGTGCAGTTTGCAATCTATCATTAAAAAAAAAAAAAATTAATTGTTCTGTATAATATAACACATATTTTTTTGTTTCATTAAACTTCGCATGAAATAAATTAACGATTTTTATAAATGACTTCCTAATGTCGAAAATAATATCACAATTTTTATATACTAAATTATCATATAACTCAACAAACCTATATACTAAATGCGAAAAAAAAGGTCTGCTTGAAGTAAAAATTTTTTGCAAATACTGTATGTCAATAGTTGCTTTGTAATGATAGTTTAGACCCAAAACTTTATTGTGATCTCAATACGCATCCATTTTTTTATATTTTTGCTATTTATTTTTTCTAAAAATATTATTTTAATGACTTTTTCCTATTATTATAGAGCGCCAATTCTATATCCGCATCTTTTTCTTATCATTAAAATAGAAGAAAAAACTTTTAGACGAATGTGTGACCTACAGAAATGAATAAAGTTTAAAATTTTTCGAATAAAATATATATATTTTTTATTATAAAACTTTTATAAAACGTTATTGGGATGGTTAAACTTTATATACTTTTTTATAGGCCTATAAAAATCAATAAATGAGTAAGCTTATACAGGCCTATATTATAAATTATGTTGCTGTTTGAAAAATGATTAATTAAACTTAAATATTTATAAATGTCATAATTAATTAAAGAAGAAAATTATCATTATTATCATAATCGATTAAGGTTTCCAGATTTTTTATATTATTATTATTAATGATCGTAATAAGTCATTCGTTTATATTATCATAACTTATTATTATATTAAATAATGTGGCAAATTAAAATAGTGTTACAATATTCTAATGTTATTCAATTAATTTTATCATTAGATATTCTTTTATCATTCGGGAAGCGAACTATCAAGACGAGTTTTTTTACTGAAAAATCGATTCTTTACATTATTTTGTTTCCATGAAAATTTAAATTTTTAAATTCATAAAAATTCGAGGCCATTTTTAAATCTTTTTATAGTGTTCTCTATTGAAATATTTTATAGATCTATTTAATATTTAGAATTTTTAAACTTCCATTAATAAAAATCAGAATTTGCTTAACTAATTTTTTATATAAAAATTTTAGTTTAATTAAGATAACAGAATTTTAGAATAAAATTTTGTTTTTTATATGAATAATAAACTCGATTAAAGTCTATACAATCGAAAGATAATATATTATCAGATATAATACATATAAGGCCTCTCTGAATGCTTTATGTAGGCCTTACAGACCAATCTTACTTGGGTAAGTCTTTCTATTTTCGCAGTCATAAATATGAGCTATCATCTATTATTTATTTTTAGTTTGTAAGCAGTTTTCAGAAAACAATTAGTTTTCTCCAAAGTAGCGAGGACATAACCCGAATTTATTTTAAGGATTAAGTAGAAGTGGGATGACCAGAGGGCGATAGTAAATCTAACTCAGAAAACAAGATGGCTGACACGATGAGTCTAGGTCATTGTTATGCATTAATTAATGCTTCTATATTTTCTAAACGGTATATTTTACTTTCTTTTAACTCGATTCGTTACGTTAGTTTTTTATTATTTATAAGTAAATAATAAATTATAAAATACTGTATAACGAAAAGAAATTTTTGATTAAATCGAGATATATTAAATTTCTAAAAATTTATATAATTTGTATATTCTTTATCACTGATAAATTCCTAAAAATATAAAAATAATCTAATTATATAAAAATTTTAATAAAATTAAAATTAAATTGCCGATTTATCAAAGTTTTATCTATTTTCGTCTTAGTTTAATTTCGATAATTGAAGCTTCATCGATTATTATCGAAATATTTCCTATGGTTTCTTGACCTTGTAATTGAGAATGTTTGGATATCGTGAAGTTCAAGATCCCACATAATTAATGCACATCATTTTTTTAATTTTCCCTACGGAAACCATTAAGTTAAGGAGCAACGCCAGATGGCAAGCATAACCTTCTATTTAATGGCACGTTGATTGGTAAGGAAAATTTGGCAATTTCATAACAAAGGACTTCCCATTCTTATAAATAGAATATTGTTAGTAATACGAGTAATATTATACAGTATATTTATTTGTTTATTATATCTAGCTAAAGCGATTAAACAATAAAAGTAAGAATTAAACTACTAAAAATAAAAATAAAAATATTTTCTATAGTAGTTTTAATATGATAAATTATAAATGTAGGTAACCTAGAAATCAAAAACTTTTTCTCAAAATATTAAAATCACGAGACTTTATAATGAGATCATTAAAAATATATAAAAGAGATATATGATATTAAAAACACATAGTATAATCTTAATACCTAATTATATTAATTATAGAATCATTTGAATTAACTTAAATTAGGGCCTAAAATGATTTTATCTTTTAAATTTGATTCCTTAATACTTATATTTCGTTAACAAGCCTATTATTTGGTTCTTAAGCTAGCTGAGTGTACAAAACATAAATTAATCCTTTTATTATAATATAAACTATTAATAAATCTAATTACATATGTTAGATTCCATTTTCAGGTGAAATTTTGTTATACTGAAATGTCGCCATTTTGAAAATCTCATTAATTTCTTTAGTCATAACTAAGTCATTAATGCCAAATATATATTGTTCAAAATCTATGTTTTTATATATAATACTATGATTACTATATATTTTATTCATTTATAAAAGAAAACAACTAAATTGTTGTCAATATTCCAGATAAAATGTCCCATTTTTATACTTTCTACACAAATAACGATTAAAAAAAAGTATCATATAAATAATGATTATTTCGATTTTTTTAAATTATATCTTTTGTTAGAATAGTTTAATAATTAAAAAACACTAATCTTTTCATTTTATTATAATTCTATTAAATTATATCAAATAAAATTAAAAATAAATGAAGTAAATATATAGGGCCTATATAATTTTCTGTGTAAAATTTCTTTTCCGGTGATATTCTATAAAAGTTTCACATACTTTGTTTTTTAGAGATAGATTTTAAAGTACAGTACCTCTTCTCAAATGAATAGATTTGTATTTTTATAGTAATTTATAACCAATTTTACATTTTTATGTTGAAGATATTTTTTCTAAAAGTCGGTCTGTGAACTTAATTCTATAAGTTACCACTCAACTGTTTATTAAATTAAAGGTGAACTTTAGCCTTTTCTGCCTCTCTCTCCTCTCTCGCTCTTTCGGACGTTATATAAGAAGTTATTCTGTCAGATTTAGTGCCTGCTATTAAATTTGGATAATATTTATATCGTCATCGAATTTAATATCGAACTTTGACCCACGAAATCTTCCATCAAATTTAAAGCTGTGAATTGTGAAATTTTACGACGACAGACAGTAGATTTCATCATTGTAACGCTTTTTATAAACGGGTATGAAAGCAGTAATAATTCACTAATTTTGCCTAGTTGAAATTCCTATAAAGCAAAGACGAAAGGTACTATTATTGCCCAGAGCGAAGTCTTGTTTTGTGGAAGATGCGTTGAAGAAAAGAAAGATGTTTTCGTATGTCAGATTGAACCTTTGAACCTACCGCATCGACCCGACCCATTTCACACCTCGCGCCGGACGAGGTCATAAGTCACGAAATTCCAGATTACCTGCTCCGACAGCACTTATAATTACTCTCGCCCACCTGCAGCTAGAGAAGTCAGAGAGTTGTCGAAGTTAGAGGCCCAGTCGGTTTCCCTTCTGCCTTAGGGATAAAGGTGTAAAAGAGGAACCACCTGACCACACACGTACTGTCTGGTCCATCACAAGCAGGACATCAATTAGTTGAGCTAATTATCTTGTCAATTAGCGGACTGAATGAAGCAGTGCCTCGTTAATGACGTGACTGGGGTGAAGAAAGATGACGTGGATATTTTCCTCCGTGACGTCAATTTAACCATGCACCAATCGTATTTGGTCAATTATTTTTAATTTACATTAAATTATAAATTATTTTATACTCTGATATTGGGACAGTTCAGTTACTTACTGCTTCATATGATTTTATCTCGGCTCTAGATCTGGATCGATAAACTTAAAGCTGATTCTTTAATATTTTAATCGTATATTTCAATGATTATTTTATAAATATTTATAGAAATTTAAGTTCTTTTTAACATTTTAAAACTTTCATAATTAAGATAATACAAAGATAAAATTAAATTTTAGTTTTTCTTGGAATAAAATGTGATATAAAAATTTCTGTTCGCTTAAATTGTTCTAAAAGTAATTTTCTAAATAAATTATATAATTGCTCATTAATTAAAATTTAAGAAAATTAATTGAATTTTAAATTATGGTGGCTATTATAAATTATTCTAAGTAATGGCCCACTCAGATTAACCTTCAAATAACATGAATTAATGCATTTATTAATCTTTTTTATTTATTTTTTAAGCATAAAAAAGGCAAAGAAAGAAAAATATCCTTTTTCCCTCTTATGTTAGATTCTTATCGTGAATGTTCCCAATCGCTTGAGTAGAGATTTGGATAAAGAACAATGGGAGTAAATTATATACTGCACCAATAAGAGGAAGTGAATTGGGTAATAAAGACATTATTCGCTCTAGACCTCACAGGCATGCACTTCAACATTCATTGCACTGAAAGAAGAGATTTCCATTGGTGCGTGCAAAGTGACTTATTCTAACCCACTTTTTATACTTTATGCTCACAATGCTATTCGAAACATTTTTAAATGCAATTATGAACATGAAAAATCCGCTTCCTTCCACATTTCGTGTCTGGAAGGGTTATTATCACTCCAGGAAGTGAGTTTATAATATCCGCTGTCGGTTCGGGGGGTCAGATGCGATGGAGGAGTGGATATCACGCAACGTCACGAAAAGGGTGGAGTTGTGACGGGCCACTAATACGCAGTTTCTTGAATCGTTTTATATAACCCACCAATAGAAAACAGTGGGTGTTACTTCAATCTAAGCTTTTTGTTTTTTGAAGTTGGCTGATGATTATTCTGGTAAACATAGACTGCAGAAAAACTAACTTCTAAACTTAATGGAGCAATTCCCCGCAAAAATTATGAGTTGTAACGGAAATCTATATATATTTACACTTAAAAAGAATGTTAAATTAAGTTTTTCCCCAGAAATGTGGCAATTATAATAAATTTCTTAATATCCTACTGTAAGATAAGCTTAATTTATTGACCAAAACTAAGAATTTCATTAACTATCGAAACAAATTTTATGAATGGAAAATTCGATCGTAACGTAATTTCCAATTCATAATTATTAATTAATTCTTGAAAAAAGACAAAATTTAAACATTATTTTATGGAATTATTTCATTAAATTTGCAAGACTTACAGTTTTAAATAAATATTATATAAAATTTATAGCATTTCACGCCATATAATTGAAATACTTTTATTTTATAGTAATAAATTCTTCAATTATTCATTTTTTTTGTGGAAATTATACTTAATTATTATAAAGTTTGCATTTTACTTAACGTCTGGGTTGAATATATCTTTCCAGACGTTCATAGTTACGGTAATGTTGATACTTTAAGTATCAAGTTTTACAGTATCATAATTACCATTTATTACTATAGATAAAAATCAGGAAGTTAATTAAACATAAAATTAGTTTAAATTCAAAGAAGACCTTCAGTTAGTAGCAAGACTGCCTCAATATATTAGTTTTAATATTGTTTAAAATCATTTTTATTCTGAAATGTAGGCGAAGAAAAACTGGTTAATGGTGACTCTTCGTGATGCAAACTATTTAGAAACAATCATTATCATGTAATAACCCACGTATTTAAAGAGAACTAATTTGTCGTCCTCTAAAATGGAAGATGTCCGCAACCATCTGTCACTAAATCTGTCTAATGTTTTAAATAATATTAAATCTGATATCCACTCTTTATAAAATTTACAAGATTTACATTAGACCTTATAAATTTAACCGTCATAATTACATTTTTTCATAAACTGTCCTCGATACGCGACTTTTCTACCACCCAAGTATAAATTTATTATCTCTTTCACACCCATACATTGTCCTTTTTTGTTTTGTTTTTTTTTCCTAGAGAAACTTCCCATCCCATTTTCGCAATTTTCATATCCTTGGACTCAGAAGTTGTAGAATAGAAGGCTCATTGTATTTTCATAATTACAGGCGTAGTTAAAAAAATCTACATTTTCAACACATAAATCTTTTCTACTTTCAGGAGGCGAATCTAGCATGTGAGAAAAATTATAGAACTATCTTGATGAAGGATTTAAATGGTTAATGAAGTCTTCAGTTCGTTAAATACGTTTTCGTGCTAGTATAAAATTTATTTAAAAAATAATTTCAAGATAACTGAATGTAACTTTTCATCTAGGCCTACATAAATGAAAGGCAATTTTGATCCAAATATGCCTTTTTAACTCTTTATAAATCATTTAATTAATTATTATAACAATTTTTAAGTGATTAAAGCATTATTATATGATCATTTGAAATTTTTAAACATTTGTATGCTCTCAGATGTTAACTTAATAGTAAATCTTAATTTATGTTATCTTAGGATGTTAGTTAGAACCTCAATGAAATTATTTATTCATTTATTAAATTTAAAACTTTAATATAATTTTAATTAAACAGTTTTTCTTCAGATATGAGCAAATCTGAAGAATTGTAAGCAATAATTTTGTTACTTGGGAGAGTTATTATTAAAATGCGACATTGTAAACAGTTTGCGATCTTCTTTGTCATTCAAATAATTCCAGTTTTGCATAATTATGGATAAACTTCTCACGGAATCTACACTTCTTTAAATATTCAGTTTTTTTTTTTTTTGCGTAATTTAGAAGCAATCGCAAAATGTTCAATTATAGAAGAAATGAAGAAATTTAAACATCTGGTACTAAATAAAGAAGAAAAAATCTGCAAACTAAAATGAGTATTATAACTTAAACAATAGAATGATGTTTTAATAAGGGTAACAATAGCTTGATTTAAATTAAGAAAGGTTTCTTTTTTTTAAGTTTTATCTCTCTGCTTTTTTCCCGAATTTTCATTGAAGTGCCGACTAATTATAATTGCTACTAAATTGTGAACTTTTAAAAAGTTCGTAAGTTATTATTAGTCAAAGTAGGCTACAGTTTCGCTGCAGTTCTCTTAAGTTTTATCTCTCTCTGCTTTTTTCCCGAATTTTCATTGAAGTGCCGACTAATTGTAATTGCTACTAAATTGTGAACTTTTAAAAAGTTCGTGAGTTATTATTAGTCAAAGTAGGCTACAGTTTCGCTGCAGTTCTCATCGAGATAATTAATTGTTGACTGAAAAATGAAGGCGAAATCAAATATTTTATATTCATAAGTTCTCTAGCTTTCTTTTTTAAATTAAAGCTTGATATAAATTAAACTTTTTTAAAAAGCTGTTACATATAGAATCCTACATAAATTATAATTTTTTATTTATTTATTTTTTTTTTCTGTATAGAATTTTGGAAGAATAATTACTAATTTTTTTATAATTAGCCTATTATAAGCTGTTATATTTTTTTATTTATTTATTTTTTTCTGTATAGAATTTTGGAAGAATAATTACTAATTTTTTTATAATTAGCCTATTATGAGATCATTTAGACAACATTTTTATGTGTTGAATAATTTAATGTTTAGGATTTAAGTAAAGTATTGAAGTTTAATTCATTCTGAACTTAAATTTTTATTGTTATTATTTTATTAATCTCTTTCTATAGCTCAAAAAATTTTTAAAATTTAAAAATAGAAAATACTCCTTATTAAGTTTAATAATGCTCTTAAAGATGTTAATGGTTTCTGAAAAATTCCTGAATTGATCGATCAGATTAATCGAATGGATCAATCAAATGAAACTAAGATAATTCAGTCTCATTTAAAATAATTAATAGTCATTCTCTGGTATTTTATCAGTCGATAGATTTATTGACCAAGTATCATCAGGAAGTGCATTTTCCCCCTTATTAAAATAATCCTGTGCCGTAACTAATTTAGTGTAGAAAATAAATTGCTTGTTCTACTCCGATAGATCTGGACATTTTGTGTGGACAATCAAATCATTGTTAAGTGACGGAAGTGAATTAGTCTAATAATAGGCGGCTTTATAATTGCCACAAAATATTACGGCGGTATAACGAAGATTAGTAGGCAATAGATTTAATCCCCCAAAAAATTTATCCACCTTCACCCACAGGAGTGGTGGAATTTAAGTAAAAAAACTCCCTTTAAAAAAAAAGGACTAGAATGGGAAGTAATAGTTTAGTAATTTGTGCATTTAATAGGACAGCTGATTCTTAATAAAACATTTTCGTATTTTGATCGTAATAAGCTGTTCTCACGGTAAATTACGCATACGTGACAGGCGTCACGAAAGAAACATAAATGGGGACCGTTTCAAACAGGCAGGAGACTTAGAGAAAAAGCTTAGTTGATTAATAGCATCCGATCATGCGATATCGTTAGGGAAGTGGTGACCCTTGTACAGGATCCACCCAGTTTCTATTTATTGCGGCTGCAAGGTGAAATGGGGCCGAATGGATCGCACAACTCACACGTGCCACTTGGTCTCTAGATAAAGAGGATGTCATTCTTGGTGTCGAATTGATCGGAAATGCAACTAACGAGTTCCCGCCAATCACGAACTTAATAGTTCCAAAATAAATTCATAAATGCCGACTTATGTATCTCTACCTTGAAATCTGTGGATAAAATTTAAAAAATAAAATCTGTTTGCAATCTTGTTAATCATAAAACAACGAAAATGTTGTTCTCTTATGTTTACATGCATCATATATTTCAACTGACAGGTTGAAATGTCATTAATAAAGTTTGAAAACATTTGTGTGTAATCTCAAAACCGGACCAGAAATTTAGACTAAAACAATATTTTACATGAACAACATTTGATAAAATTGGATTTTCATGCTTAATACTCTAGCAATAGGAAGGGGGTAAAGTTACACCCCGGAAGGTAGAAATGGATAATTACAAGACATGAAAAGGTCCCAAGAATTGATGTATGGCCAGTGTCGGCACGACTCTCTGTACACACTCTTTCTACACGATTTATCCAACCCACTTGTTGCCGACAAAGAAGTCTATAGGGCGGTGGATACAGATTCTTGCCATTAAGAACTGAGGTGTTCATTATCTCCTGAGGCACTCTTGCACGTGGCATCATTTTTGCTTCTTTCTTTAGATATCAACTTATTATTTCGAATTTTTTCCATTTTTATTGCCTTCTAAACCATATTTAGTTATTATAATTTAGTCTTATTCTCAGAAAGAAAGAAATGGAAGAGCAAAAGTTAGACCCATAACAATTCCAATCTTGTTTGAATAGGCAATATAGTAATTTGAATATAAAACCTCTCGAGAATATGATAAGAGCTACTCAAATTATCATTGAGTCGGTCCTTATAAAAATGAGATTTTTATCGTTATTACAGATAATTCTCAATTACTCGCTGTTACACATTGCTTTCCTTTAAAATTCTTGTCGGTCGGTGACTACAAGGGTGGAGGTAAACATGCCTACGTAATGATGGACGTTCGCAAGGGTCAGCTTGGCTATATTACTACGCCTGCCATTGTTAAAAATCTTTCTTGTAATTTAGCACTAAGTTTGAGGAGACAGAAGATAATAATAGGGGCCTGCACTGACGACAAGCCTTTCATTACTTCGCACAACTGACCTGCCAACTTGAGTTTTAAAGCGGGCTAACGCCCTATCGAATTTCATAAAAAAGCAATAATTATAAATAATATGTGTTCGGAGTAAGATCTAAGTATAGGAAATCTGGAAAAACGATAACTCCGACTAAGGCCTGGTTATACATAAATTAAGTAGTCTATAAATTAATTAGTATACATAAATTAAGTAATAGACAATCAAACCATGGAACTCTAACAGCATTAAAACATCGATAATCCACAAATTTCATTAAATTTCTCATAAGTCCACAAAAGGATAACTCTACAAAGAATAAAATATTTCTTTATTTTAGATTTTATATATTTATTTTACTTATTACTTGTGTCTTAATCAAGCCTAAGGCTCTTATAGGCTATGGTTTTCTAAATGAACTCTCCGCTCAATAAATATTAATGATCAAAACTTCCATTATTTTTCGTGTCTCATTAAAACATTTTCTATTCATCATCATTAGACTAATTTTAGTTTATGCCTTTCAAATTTAAAACTCCTTAATAATATTATAGACATGTTTAAAAGTTACAAATTCTGAACAATTTTTCTTCGTAATCTCCTTAGATTTAAATCTCTATTTAGAATATAGGCGTCTGACTTAGTTTCTAAGCAATCCAGAATTTGGCAATTAAAATAATGCATATCACTGATTGGCGTGCGAGAAAGGAAAGTATCAAATGATGTTCTGGACTAAAGCTATGTGTTTCTTAGCTCTGAGGAGATATCCGATCAGTTACGCCCCTATATAGACTTTTAGATTAATGACATTTTCATTCAAGGTCGTTATATCCTACAGAATGACTACCCGATGGTTATATCTTGCTTAATTTATGTCTTCGATGTCATTTTTCAGTTTTGGACCTCACAGGGTAAAAAATGACCTTCTCAGCTTCCTTCTGAATTATTAAATTAATCTCCATTTAATAGGATTATTGCTTTCGAGTAAAATATGAGTATATTTTCTATATATTTTTCAATTTATACATTAAATAGACAACCAGTGCTTAAAGTTATATACTTATGTTTTTTTTTTTAATTAGAAAATTAAATTTTAACATTAAAAAAGCAATTGCTTCTTTACTTCCAACAAATTAAAAATATGGAAGAATTATAGTCATTAAACCTTTACCAGAATTAATAAATTTGTTCTAATTTGTTTAGTTTTTATAAATTTTTATTGATTTAGATGTAGGCCTTACTCTAACTTTTTATTGGATACTGTAGCCTATATTGTATGTTTATTTTTATATATTATACCTTTTGTTCTCGAGTTATGATGGCATATTTTGTGTATGGGTATGAATTAAATATTATTTAAGCAATTTTCCTGTGAAAATATTAAATAATTCTTTAAATTAACACTTTCAGCGTGTCTGTTGTAGTCTGGATCTTTCATAGCGTGTGAGATTCAAATTGGAAGTTAAGAAAATTATTTTTTAACCTTATCAGTGATTAAATGCAAACTTATAACCAAAATAACTTAAGGTGGAGCGATTCCACAGCATCGCCTATATTTTAGACTGTGGATAAAATTTGATGAAAAAATAGTAGAAAGCTAGAGTTGTAGAATAAGTGATTGCGTTAGAAATGATAAAGGTTCTACGCACGTTATTCTGTCTGATGGCCGCAGGTCATTTCAATCGGTTGTCCTCTTATCGCTAACAAGCCGGAACAAGAAGACATTTAATGTTTCAGAAAACCGTCCGCTTCAATAGTTTAGTCAGCGAAAAGCTATAAAGGTCTCTTATCTTTCTCGAAGCTCGGAGGTCCAAAGTCGTCATAAAGAAAACAAGCCGTAAAGTTGTAATTTATATAGTACGGGGGAAAACTGCAAGCATGTGATTTATTAGTGCTTTAAGTTCGCGCAATCCCCTACTTTCCTAATTGGAAAGTTCTCTTGTTGAGGCCTAAGTTACTTTAAGAACAACGACCACACAAATAGATATCTAGACTTTTATTGGACTCATGACACGGCCTTGTAGATCCTCTGAAAAAGGCTATTTGTCTCTGCACCGTCAGTAGCTGTCAATGCTGTCGGCCTCACTACCTAGTAAACGAATAAAATATAGTTTGTTGGATTAAGTCCCGTACAGTTCATCGTATAAAACGAAGAAAATTAAATCCTTTGCTTCGAATGCTTCAAATATATTGATATGTATACACCTATGAAAGAATTTCTCATTTTACTGCCAGTGAATCTTCTAAATCTCATTAAAATAGATCTTTTTTTATAGAGAATAGTTCTTAGAAAACTTTCTGGAATGACTTATTCTCCAGTATTTCTATTATTAAAAATAAAATCTACACATAATTAGATTTATTAATTTAATAATTAATTTTGTAAAATTTAAGTTTTATTAATAATTGATTAGATATTAAAGAAATTTATATTAGAGTTAATTCATTGCTTTTCTTCTAAATTCATTAACAAAGCTTTTATAAACACACTTAAGTTAATATTGTTTACGATCTAATGAAACTTCTGTCGGTTAATAAATAATAAAATGACAACTAAAAAAGACAAATAAAGACAATTCCAAACAAATTGCCACAAAAATAAAGATCGCTCATAAATTAAAAGAGAAAAAGCCAAGTTTATATGTTGTGACGTCAGAATGATTTCTAGTTAGTGTTGAAGCAAAGTCGTCGGCTAACATCTCAAGACAAGTTGCTAGGTAGACAGACAGTAGGAATGACCTGGGGGCACACTAACTTATTGGGACCATATGGGGACCGTGGAACTCGTCGGCCTCTTTTGATCTCTCTCTGCTTATTTCCGTAGCTTCATTTTCCGGGACTATGCTTTTTTTTCTTCTTCTTCCTAACCTTCTCTTTCGGTACACAGTTTTGCTCGGAATGTTTGTGCTCCGAGTCCTTCGGGGTCTTTTAAAAGAACGTGTTACTGGAGGTCAGCTTCTGGCTATGTTTCGCATAACAAAGAGTTTTTAACTGTGCCGCTGCATGCTTAATGGCTCTGATAATCTCTTGTGAATGATTCCATTCAATTTATATCATTAAAAAATATATAATTTTTTCTATAAAATGGAATGTAGATCATATATAACTCCTAATATAAGTTTAAAATGCGACCTTATAAAAAGGAGTCCAAGCTATTAAAGAAATTGCAACTATTTCTCAATGTAAGTAGAGGATATCAAACTTTATATTAAGATTAATAATATTCATAAATACGATAAAACAAAAATAAATATCTCGAATGTTTGCTTTATTTTAAAGCTTTGAAGTATTGCGCATAATACAAAAAGCTGGTAAACTAAACAAGTGTGATTTTGATCACAAAAAAAAGGAATTTTATCAATCTGAACTGACTGGATGGTTCGTACAAGTATCGAAATGCCGATTTTTATCCGATGTTTAAGCAGAAAAATCGTACTGTAATAATAAAATTTGGAGATAACCGAATAAGTTAAAATAGGTGAACATGGTTTGGCGTCCAGCTCATCATCTGAAAGATAAGAGATGGATGGATAGATGATGCAGCAGAGGAGTAAACGAGCCGCATGCACGCACGGCAGAAACGCATCTAGATGCATTGCCCATCTATATTCTAACCACGAGCTAACTTTACGATAAGCCAAACTGTACAAAAGGCAGCGAGTCGATTTTTCTCTAAGCACGTCACCGTATAAAGAGAAGCAAATATCGGTTGTCGTGCAGGGTGGGTGAAAGCGGGCATGCACGCGGAAAGGAGATGTACGGAGCCGGGGCAGGGACAACATATTTACTGCATGACTAAGTTCTCATTACGGACACTGGAAAATTAATGAATGTTGCCAGAATGGGGAAGGTACAGAGTCTCAAACGTGGGGGGAGAAGTTAATTACACTAAACAAAGTTTTCTCCTTGGCGAATGATAATAATAACAATAAATGCCAGATGCTAAAAACTATCATTAATTACACGCAGTCTTCTTGGGACAGCGCATACTTTTGGTCGGAATTTTTCCTTACCTTAGTGGCTGGAAATAAATTTCCGGAATGGAGAGGATGGAAGATAAGAGAAGAATAGAAGAATGAAAATGTCGCATCTAGGGTGATTTATGAGCCATGGTTTTGTTCTGTCGAGTATGTCAGCTCGTCTGGAAAACTCGGAGGATCTATCAGATTTGCTGTAAAACATGGTTTCATTTCTCGCTGCATATGAGCTCTTTGATAGCAAAAAATTAGATAATGTTATACATGCCCTCGACTCCACTTGAATGTCTATTCAATCCATTCTCGTAGGCCTCCGCTTCGCTTAATTTTAATATTTAGATACGTGTAGAGGTTTTTTGAGGCATTAATTACAGAATGTTTCTAGCAATAAAATTACTATAACTTGAAAATTTTTAATTATTAACTCGATTTGTCTTGAGATTGTAAAAAAAAATATTTTATATTATCTCAAACAGCGATTATAAATTTATGAAAACATCTTTGCCTGTTGTTTATGTTACTTAGAATTTCAAACTACTGTATTTTAAAATGCGCTCTTAATTTTCTTTTATCTTTGAGAAGTGAAATAATAACTCTAACCAAAATATGTAGGATGTCTCAGAAAATATATAATTTTAGAAACTTTTACATCTTTATAAATAATAATAACTCACAGGATATAATTTAGAAAGATTATGCCACTAGACCTCGGTCTGTGTTACTCTGTATCATTTTAACCTCTAACTCAATCAGTCGTTTAAGTTTTACAAACAGCACCTGAATCAAGCAAGAAAATTCCTTGTACTCAAACCGTTTGTATTCAAGTTGAGTAGAAGGATAGTAAATCTGCTTAGGATATGTAAGAATGCAACACACACAGCTGCTTTTACGACAATCTAGTCGTGCTTGGAATGACAACCATAAACACACTTGTCTTTTATGGTCTCTTCTACAAAAGACAACGTAGTCTACCGTAGGTTTGCTGATCATTATGATTTGACTAAGTAATTTCTACTAAAGCTAAACACACACACACACATATATATATATATATTTTAGCATTCCCCTTTCATAAGTTTGCTAACATTATAATTTTTATTAGCTTAGACCAAACTCCGAAAATTACTTACACACGCACACAGATATGTTTTCTTCTTATAATAAATAGCTTATAGGGTCTATGAATTTGAAACATTACTTTGTGTTTTCTTTGAAAACTTAAAAAAAGTTTTCATCATTATAATTCTTGTATGGAGAGAGAAATTAAATATGTTTATGGAAGTTTATAATATGAGCGGCTTAACATTTTAAAAATTCTTCGATCGCTTCTATTTCTTCCGTAACTCATTTTTTTTATAAAAAATTAGGCTCATGGTGAAGCACATTATTGTTTTAATGTAGCATTGTATACAGCAGCTAGAACTTAATTATTTATATGTTTGTGATAAGTGAGGTTTTAAATAGCGTGAATGTTGTTGAATATAAATATTTATTTTTTTAAAGTTAACAGGTATAATATAGACTTTATTATGATTATATTTATTATAATAGGCCTTCATGAAAATTATTAATCGGGTATTAGACATATTTAATGCTATATAGGGACAGGCGATATTCTATATAGGTGAATGAATAACGAAATGTCAGTTTATAATAATAATAATAATAATTGTGTTACATCGTCTAGCACATGTGCGAAAAGAAGAGTTTTTGTTAAGAAGGAAAGAACTGTTTTATTCTTATTATTATGGAAGTTTTATGTGTAAAGAAGAATTAATCCACAACGAATTTTGTTTAAAGTAAATTTTATTTTGAAGTTCAAATTATGCAAAGCATTTACAGGTATAAATAGCGACTGTTGAGTGGAGCTGGTGTGGTCTTCTCCCGTCAACCTGCTTGCTTGGTACTTTGTCCTGTCCAGTCCTTGTCTCTGCATGTGAGTTTTTGTCGCCGATTCAACGTTGTCCGTCATCATACTAACATCGTCTAGTGTAAGGACTGCAGTTTTAGTGTTATGTTCTAGAAAGAACGATTTGGACAGAAAGCTTCAGTGTATTGACTATTACCAAGGAGTAAATGTGACTTTAGTCTTTTTCTACGGGAAGACCATTTACAATTTTATTTTGCTAACCAGTTGTAAGTTTTGTTTGTTTGTTCTTAATAAAAGTTTACCAGTTTTACTATGGAGCAAAGTTTTTTGGGCTTTGAACACCTAACCAGTTGGTTAGAGAAGAACGACATTACTGTCACGATTAAAATCCGTTCTAAATGAAAGGATGGAGCGGAGGGGGTGCGGAGTCAGAATCCGGGTCATGGCATGGGCGCAACCCCATTCATGACAAGTTTTTTAAAACAGAAAATATGCTGAATGCTATTTCAGTTTAATATATGCCAGTATTTCAATTTTAAAATAAGAATTCAAAACATTATTTCTGATGCTTAAGAAGTAAGTTCAGAATTGAAATAACAATAGTTTATAATTTACAAATACTTTTAAACTTTGTTTTTTTTTAGAGAAATAATGATGTTTTTTTTTCTGGCTATCTATTTTCAAACTTTTGTACTTATTCCTAGTACTAATTTTTTTAATATTTTAATGAAAAATGCTATTTGTTATTTTTTCTGTTAGGCAAATTATCTGCATATATTCAAATCTTTAAATGCTATCTGTTTTTGGAATAAAAATTAGTTATAATTTATTTATATTATGTTTTATATTTTCCTGTAACTTGCTATCAGGAGGATAATAATAACTCAAATAAACATGCAGTTATTTTTTTCAATATTTGAAAAACATTGAAAAAATAATTGCATGTTTATTAGGGATAAATTAAGATAATTTAAAAATTTCATAAAAACCATATGATAAGTTCAATAGTTTAGGTCTCACAAGGATGTTATTCCTGTTTTATTGATTAATTTTTAAGTTATCAATTTTCAAGCAAATTATATATCAATTTTATTTTTGTAAAGTATTTTATAAACTTTTAATAATAATTAAATTTTGATTTTTATGTTAAATTAAAAAATTTATATATTTTTTTAATGTAAAAAAATTTGTAATATTTTCAGAATGCAATTTAAATATAATACACATTTTATTTTATTTAGATCATTATCTCTCAGAATCCATTACAATTATTAATGAAATTTGAAGGAAAACTTTCCATATCAAAAGTTGCATCTCAAATAATTCAATTTTGTGTCCCATCAGTTATATCAAAAATGATCATAACTGAAAATTTAAAGGTTAGTTATATTCAGAATTATATATATGTACAGGAATACCTCACACAGTGCAGCTAATGTATTCCAAAATATTATCACACTAATTGAAAACACACTGATCAGGAATGTTTTATGAGAAAAATGGCAATTTATTTCTAAATAGAATTTTTCTTCACTTAAAATATAATTTAAACTGATGAAAAAAATACTTTATGCAGAACCAAAGATGCAGAGGTCTTTACAACAGTGAGGCTGAACTACTAGCAATGCATAGTTTAGTAATTTTATATATATAATATGTGTGTATACTAAAATATGACATCATTGTAGATTATCACCTGCTAGAGAAGTATACAGTATTTATAAATTTTTAAAATAAGATTTTTAAGAAATTCTCATATATTAAATGAGAGTGATAAAGATACTACTACATTATTGTGAATCATTCTGCATTATAATGATTCCTACACTAAATGAAACTGCACTATGTCATGTATTCCTTTGTGTTTTTTTTATCTATATATACCTAGTTCTTATTTTACTATTCTTCATTTATATTTTGTAGGAGATATGTATTTGGAAAAACTATTCCACATTTCAGTGATGTGAGAAAATTTTCAATTTGGTAAAAATTCAAAAATTATCATCTCTGAAATGAATTGTGAAAGCAGATATTGTATTCATAAGATAGATTACTTTCTACTTGAATTCACATTTTTTGTGAATTAAAGATGTTACACAAGTGTAACATCTAAGGATATCTGCTCAATATGATCAGAATCCAAAGAAAGCAAAACTAATAACAATTTCTATTTGAAGGGAGCTTAACCATTCTATCAACACTTTCTTCTTATTAGCTATAGAGAATACTCTCCTCCTCTCATCTGATATTGCTGCTTTTAGACAAATCCTCTTTGTGTTCATCAGAATTTTCTTGGATTTAATAGGGAGCTTTATATTAAAAATAGTTTGCGAGAAAACACTGTTCAGCTTGCACTGGTTAAGGAACTTCCAAGTTTCTTCCGCTTTTGTTAATTTGGTTAAGCACATTTTTAATTCTTCTAGGTTCTGCATTACTTAAAATGGAATTAGCTGGTTCAGCTATCTGACATAAGTCCAGTATTCACTGCAATAGATCTTGTCCATTTTTAATAAAAATTCGTAAGTTTTTCTAAACAAAATTAAACAAATCTTGTTTCTAATATACCTAATATAAAAAATAATAATAATAATTTTCTCCACACCCCTCTTAGGCAATATTCTGTAATTCGCAGAATTACATTATCTCAGCTATGCTCGACCCTAATTACGTGTCATCTGGCTTCCATTACACCTGGCATAATTTTTCTGTTTAAGACATCTAAATTATCTCGATTCTTTCCGGGTTGATAAAAAGTGGAAGCAATTCTTTGTCGAAATACATCGAGTCAGAAAAGTTAATAGATTCATTCTCGCATCTGCTCCCTTTATTAAGAGAGTTTCACATACACGAAGTGCATTAACGGAACAAATATAGAAAACGTGTACTCTGCTTCTTACCAAAAATAATTTGCGAAAAAGCCGTAATCCGAAATTTAATAGTATATTAAAGCTGTGTTTGTCCTTCAAAATTATTATTGCAGCAGTAATAGAGAAAAACATAACTATATTTTTACAAAGAAATCTTTAGACTTTTTCCTCTATATACGAAGGCTTGTTTTAATGCAAAAATTGTAATTAGTCTCGAATTTTTGCTTCAAATAATATATTTTTGGTGTTTTTTCTTCTCATCTATTGAATATAAAATATAATAAGCAAAATTTATATCCGAAAACATCGTCAAATAATCTAGAAAATATTTTATATAAATCATCAATACCGATTTATAGATAATGCTGAGAATTTAAAATTTTATATTTAATTTTATTAAATTATAAATACAGATTTAAATATCAAAATTTTTAATTCAAAATCAATACTTTTCTCGAATAACAATTTAAAAATTAAAATCCATTTTAAACGTTCCCAAATTATGCGCGCAAAATTTAAGGACGTAATTTATGAAAGCGCTTAGAGCACAATTTGTGAGTGGGCTCTAATTTTTTTTTCTATTTTTTTTTTATCAAAGAAGCAGACCTAATTCCGATTCATTAAAATTCTTAGCTTCTACAAAACTTGAGCATCTTCTTTAGTGGACTTCTTTGCAATATTATATTGTCTTGCGGGAAAGATCAAAGCGATTGTTCGCCAAGAAAAATGATGATGATAATAGCCTGCGTTATAACAATTATAATTTATATTCTAGCAATCTTACTAGTTTTCAAATAAATTTTTCGATGATGCTCCAGTCAAACGATTATACTTTGTATTAATTATAGTTAATTGCATAAAGACTATTTATTTAAAAATTAAAAATAAATTTTTTAATAGAGGTCCGGTAGGCTAATTAATTAAACATTTTTTTAATATTAAAACTTATCTTTAAATTAAATATAAACTTTTATGGTTATATTATATATTTTTTTCGATTATACATAAATGATTTTAAAATTATTTTCTGTTCGAGGATATAAGCAAAAAGCCAGATCTCTATCGCAAGTCGAAATGTGGTATTTTTTAAAAAATAATTTAGATAAAAATTTGAGTAAAGAAAAACAGCATGGTGAGAAATCTTTTAGCAAAAATCCCTCTTTAACTGAAAAAATACGATAGCTTTTCTGATACTTGGCTAGATAACATTTATTTTTGTTGTAGTAAGTCAGCAACTACTTCCTGAGAAGTTGGTATCTTTTTCATCGCTGGAAAAGGCTTAGTAAGCAGCAGATAAGTCTAGAGATGGTTAAAACTAATTGAAGATCATCTCTTGTCATGGAAGCACGTCCCAGATACTTTTGTGTGCTCGTCTGAGTAACCAGAGATGTTTCTGGCCGTCTCCACTGCTTGTTATCATGCTGGGTATCTCTTGTTGTAATCTTCCTGCACCTGTTTCCAGACTTCTCCAGTTACTAGTGTTATACGATTAAATATACAACGATAATGATGGTAAACTGCAACGTCCATAGAACGAATTACCCTTAACTACCATGCAATGCGGTATTTTCAGACAATGAAATATAGACTAATGACTTACTATGATAATCAGACAGATAAATTTGGTTTTGGCATTAATTTTGATACATTAGTCAGTTAAGATATGCTCTTTAATCGCTTCGTTAACCAAGTGTAGCAACTATTTAGCTATACTGTTAATTCCGTCTTTAACCTTTCTAAAATATTAAGTAGAGATATCTTTCTAAAATTATCTACGTAGCGGTTAGTAGAAGAAAAGTAAAAACTCACTTTATGTGGTCGAAAGTTGCGTGAAGGACCACACCGAATCCTGCAAAGAGATTAAAACTAGCACATAACAAATTTTAATGGTCTACTGAAGACAATAGAGCACTGGCCATTACTCCGGTCGGCGTGTGAAACAATCCCAAAGGTAATTAAGGCATTGTGAGAGATGGAAATATTCACATGAGTCTAAAAAGTATCAGTCTTATTACTTTGCCAGGATAAGTCATATTGACCTTAGAATAAATTTATTTAAAAAACTCTAGGGTAGATTAGAATGTTGTCGAACCTATAGGAAACATAGAATAATGCATTTACAGTTTCAAATGGGGAAAATTAAGATTTTTAAATTTATATTTAAGTCTTTATACTAAATTATTTTTAATGTTTAAATTTTTGATCTTAAATATGATTTAAAATGCTTTAACGCTTTAAAAACTTCTATATAGTAAATTTATTTATGGAATTTTTGAAGTGATTTGATAAATTAAATTTAACTTAAACATATTTAACCTTTAAAAATAATATTCTATTATTAAAAAAACTCTATAGCCTATTAAAAAAAGCCTTCATTTAAAGAGAACATTAATAGGAACAATATTTAAGATTTAATTTTTCGAAAATGTTTAATTGCCTGTAGGCTGTAGTAGTCTATTTCTAGCTGTAGTAGCTAGAAATTAATTTGAGATTCAGTAATTACGTGACCTTTATTACTTTATATTTTATCTTATAGGACTACAGCTAGAAATTAATTTGAGATTCAGTAATTACGTGACCTTTATTACTTTATATTTTATCTCAAAAATTAGTCATAACCGGAAGATTCAATTATTTACATATGGTAACCGAATGCTGAAGTTTCGCTCGATTTGTTACAGAATTCTGAACTTTAACCTCTGTTAATACAAGCAGTTGGTGCCGACAAAGTGGTCCTACACTTATCGGCTGTCTTGTGAACAGCTTCCAATCAGGAGAAGACAAATTCTCATTACAGACAGATGTGGTCCTCCATATAGCAGAGCATCCACCGTGAAGACTGTCTGTCTCTATGTTAGAAGAGACAGTCTGAAATCGGTAACATTTCCTAATTATTCAGATATTATATCGAACGGAAATGATCAAAAACTATTTTGATATTTTTATATCCCTAATTTTGATATAAATTCCACTTTAATCATTGCATTAATACTTGTAGGCCTCCGAAAAAGTTTAAAAATTCGCGTTATTAGAAAATAACAGAATACTGTATAATGTTATTCTATCAATTATTTTTAGAAAATTAAATTTGATGTTAAATTTATCGAAATTTTTACATATATTTGGAGAAATAAACTTTAAATTATATTTCTATTAGCCATAACTTATTGAACGTTTAAATTTATTAATTAAAATTATATTATAAGGCCACTTTTATATCTATCAATTATGGATCCATGTTAACAGCTTTATACTAAGTATATAACAGTTAGTATAGGCTATAGGTCATACAGCACTCAAAATATAACCATTAAATTGCATCATTTATTATTAATGTAGAGGAATGGTCTATTTTTGAGACATTTTTATTGGAATTTCTAAAATTTTTTGAGATCATAATTTTATTTTGTATGGCTTACATGTTTACATGGAGTTCAATCAATACGGGTTCTCAACCATTTTTCTGTTGAGGAACACATTTTAATATTTTAAAATTTGGCGGAACATCTAAATATTTTAAATAATAATTTAGATTTAACAATAAATTTTTATTAACTAAATCTAAATTATTATTTAATATATTTAACAACAAATTTTTTTAACATTTTAAATAATAATTTAGATTTAGATCGGAAGAGCGTCGTGTAGGGTTCGATTTAACAATGTATTTTAATTAACAAATTATTGTATTTATTCTTATTTATTACATTCAGATTGCAGACATACTCGTACACGGGATCATTAAATGGCGGCCCTTATTAAGTTATAACGCCATCTGCGGATTTTGCATTTTTAAAGAAACTATAATTTTAATTTAATTTTTATTCCTTAATTTTTAAATTTTGAATAATGACAAAAATTTTGGCTGTGACAGAAATTCGAGGGTTAGATTTTTCTATTGATACCCTATTTATAGGAATCGGTGCAGTGATTCGACTGCAAAAGGATATCCAGCCAACCACGTTTCATTATTAATATAGGCTATATGATTCATACAATTACATAAATACAATTCATTCTTAATTTTTCGCGACACATCTTCAAAGGTTTGGCGGCACAGTGGTTGAGACCACTGCATTAGAGACTCGCTCTTTATGTAAAATAAAATTCTGTGAAATTACATCAATGTAAATTGTCTACGGAAAGATTACGATACAAATAATATGATTTATATATTCTATGTAAATGAGATTTTTAAGATTTGATTAATATTTAAAAGCAAATAAATGTTAAAATTAATAACACATTTATTTTGAAAGCGCTGTAATAGAATTATTAATGATACCGAATTTCATCCTGCAATGCCACTTCCTCTCTTATCGTCTATCTAGTTATCAATCAACATGTCACCCAATTAGTCTACTGTTCAGAAACATGTATTGTAACAGCACAGGAAATGCTACTTTAGGCCTCTCGAAAAACTTGCCGAAATTGTCAAACAGAATAAAAAACAACCCGGATTGTGTTTGAGATACGAGTGGGCCTTTTATTAAAGAATAACAATGAAGTTGTCTACTGAAAGTGTATATATTAAGTGGAAGAGAGTCTATACGGCCACAACTCCTCTACTGATATAAAGTCTTTATTGACTGCGCTGACAAAGTATTGTGAGTATGAACAAGCGACTTTCGGTTACACTCCATAACTTACCAGTTGGCCCATCTTTTGTATATGAGAGGAAAGTCGCCTTAGTCGCCTGACTATTGTGGTACGGGTTTAGAGTGACGTTATTAAGGGCTCAATGAGCCGTACCGTGTTAAGGGGAGCAGATACAAAGCCACCAGACGAACCATTGACTGTACGGTGCCTTTCCATCAATCACAGAAGCCTTCAACGCCGTTTTTGTGCTCTCGTAACTCACCTGCCGTTGATTCTTTATGTTTTCTCTTCCTCTGTTCCATTGAGAAAATATCCTCAACTTATTACTAAAAATTTGTTTTTATAGTAATATATTAATGCTATAATCTGTTTAGACTTATAAAATAAATTATATTTCAATCTAACTTATTGATTGTCAACTTTATCAATCTCCTTATTATTAAATATTGAATGTAATAATTTAATTGTAGCTTCTGAATTTCTCAAAACGTTTTGTAGCTAAATCATGAGACTAAATACAAAATTAAATTATTGTTTATTGAGGAACAAGTAATAATTAGAAGAGATTTAATGAAATAAATTCGATTTAAATTTTATTTATAATATGCGAATAATCTTAATTATATTTAAAAAAATTGTTTTATTTTACAATATATACAATAAATAATATTGAAAATTTTACAATTTATTTTGTCTAAATTTTCAATAAAGTAAGCAAGGCAGTAAACTGGTGATGTCGATATACACTAATCATTAATCTCTATATTTTGTGAATTAATTTGTCGAGTTGCAAATTCTTTCTGCCATTGGTAGTATAAAAAAAGAGAAAGCAAAACGAACCAATGAGACAGCATGCGACGCTCTGTATCCGTCCATTGGGACGTCTCTTGATCAACACATGCATTCCATAGCAAGAGGTATAGACTCCTCCTCCTTTCGTCGGCTCGTTTGTTACATACGCCAATCATAGTCAGAGGCCCCTCCATTGGTCCGCCTATCAGCTTGTTGACTTCAAGCCGTCTAGTTACTCTCACTGCTGTGGCTGCACCTTCAGCCGGCTGAACATAGTAGCCTGGTGGACTAAGTGCTGACATCTCAGTAACTACACCGTATTTGTCAGACACAGTTTGTCACCAAACCCCTTCGACTGTGTGGCCTAGGCCTGCCAAAAGGCCAGGCCTACATTTATATACGGAATAATTAAGTGTGCTGTTAATCATGTCATCGTCAACCGCTGATTCGGACTGTCTCTCTCCAGACGACGTTTCGGCCATGTCTCCGTGTCAAGTGAGCAAAGAAGATAGAGAAAGCCTTAGTTCTATAGAAGCTGTGGAAGAACTTTCTGAAGACGAGTACTTTAAACCGATTAAAAAGTTGAGAATGGTACCAAATCCGGTACCAAATCAGCCTAAACCTCTGACATCGTTTCTCATTAAGGACATTTTAAACCACAAAGCAACACACAGGCGAACTACGAATGTTACGGACAAGGGAATCGTCCGGCCTTGGGATCTGGACAACAGTACAGTTTCTGGCAGACGGCCCAGATCGGCAGACGAGGACTCCAGATCCGAAAGATCCGAGAGTGATTCTCCCGAAAGTCCATCTGTTTCAAACGCAAATACTTCACCTCTAGATGCACTTTTCGAGATGACAAGTAAAGCATTCGAAGGTCTGGAGGCTAACGAGAAAAATTCCGGTTAGTTCTGTTTACTTTTAATAATGACAATAGGATTAAGTCGTCTGATAGCAACCCTTAACCCGGAGGCCTTTTACCTATTTATCAGTAGTTTTTTTTTTATTAAATGATTAATTAGTTTAATATGTCTTACTATCAGGCTCGTAAATTAAGGCTCTAGAAAAGTAATTTTTTTTTAAATATTTCTTAAAGATCCCAGTGGATTTTTCAAAGCGATTAATGTTTTAGAGAAATTTTTAATAGATTGTAAGACATAGTCATATGGTAGACTTGATTTATGATCATTCTGAGAACAAGAAAAAAAGAGAAGCGTTTAAAGAGCAATAGAAAGTGAAATCATGAGAACACCCAATGATTGATTGTTGACAGTAGATATGTTCTTGTCAACAGATTACAACTTTTCTTTTCTACTGTAATCAATAGCCACTGTTAAAATTTACTTTAGCATGCGAAATGCTCATAACAAGTAAAAATCGGATTTACTTTGTTGTAAAATGCTATAAATTATTTCAAATATCCGTGTAAATAAAGGAACACAGATAACAAGCCATACAATAGAAAAGTTTAGTCTATATAATTCAATAGATGATAAATGAAGCCCAAACGTATTTTTCATCTATTTTTGTTTGCCATTTTGAATAATTTACACTTGCATTTAAATCTTTCAAAAAAAAACCTTTTTAAATTATGCAGGGCCTATACAGTTGGAATAGGTTTTAGGCATTACACGAGGTACAAATTTCACCCGTGAAAGACCTAACTCGATCGCTTCCTTTGTTTATGTAAATAACAGAAGTTTAAACTTGATCTATATGAAAACATTTACGTAGTGTTTTGTGCCTATAATTAAATAAAAGGCCATAATATAAGTTTAAAATCAAGTTTAAACGCGAACTAGGATTTGGATAGGCCTAAACTTATAGAAAAAGAGTTTAGGCCTATTTAATTCCTTTATAGTAGGCCTATATAGGTAAAATTAGTTTTGACTAATAGAAATTTTGTAGATTTAAATGTTTCCGCATATAAATCCATGAAAATTATTAAATAAGTTGCATGCTAGAGATTTAGATTTTTTATCTTAGTTTAAGCAAATTCTTCAAATTTAATTTATTAAATACAGACAAATTAAATAATGATCTAGTTTTAGCAAAATTTAATTTATGAATTTGATATAAAATGAAATTTTATATTTCTTAAACAAATCCAATCGCATCATCCAAGCCTAATTTTTGAATGCATAATCTTCCAAAAGGGACCCCAAAATCTATCTTTAAAGTATTAGTTACTTATGCACGTATTAAAATAATTTTATGAGGTCTAAAGGCCTAAAGTTAAAATTTGATGCTTCTTAAATAAGTGTGATTATTTACAAATAGTAAAAATGATCAAATCTTACCTGTAGGCCCGAATGTGATGGTAGCATGCATGCATTTAATTTTATTGAGAGAATTATTGTAGCATTATTATAAATTTTATTATTGTTGTTATTCAGCCTATATGGCTTACTACTGTACTTAAATCTAGGCTTTTTTTGACTTTTAAATTATTAAACAAGTTTATAACAGAAAATCCTAACTTATATGTATATTGTACATAACTTTAATAATAGATTAATTTAGTATTTTAGGCGACAGTTGCAACTTACTGTGATTTCTAATACATCCTAAGCTTTTCTTTAGATCCATTTCTAAGTCATAGAAGTTGAATATGACTTTAAAAATGATATAACCAATCCAGATATTGCTCTTAGACAAAATATTGATTCTGTAAATAGTAATAACGTATATTTTTTTAACTATGTTCTTCAATATTTAAATTATAATGTAACTGTAAGACTCTAAGTTTTACTTTATTTAAATTATTTTAATATTTATTTTAAGGTTGTTTAAGGATATAAATATATTATATTATTATAATTAACATGATCTTAACGAAATTTTCTCTAGAATGTGTTGCAAACTAACACCACAATAACAAATATCATTTAATGGTAAATTTTGTCTTTCCAAATGAACACATGATACATTGTACAAAGCTGACAATTGCTGTTTCATGTTTAAAAACCTTTGCCTGTGGTTTGTATAAATTTTATCAAGTGAAAACCAAACAATTGCTGTACTTAATATGGCATATTCAGAAGGCAAAGTAAGTTTACCATTATTTTGTTCCTGAATAAAATTATAAACAGATTCTACATCAATAGATTTATCAAGTGATATCCAAGTTAAACAATTACCTCCAGCAAGCATGATGCTGAGCCGCCAGCCAGTCCCTGACAATCCGCCCAAAGACATCCGAACCAATGCCCAGGACAGGCTCAGATCCAAAAAAGGGGCGAGAAGCCCCTTCCCTGGCAA
Organism: Olivierus martensii; assembly: GCA_000484575.1. Lineage (NCBI taxonomy): Eukaryota > Metazoa > Arthropoda > Arachnida > Scorpiones > Buthidae > Olivierus > Olivierus martensii. Next base: position 33,324 of record AYEL01078983.1, read on the forward strand.
GTTTATCAGCAACTTCATTGCCCCCAATCCCCTTGTGCCCTGGCACCCAAAACCAGGTGCATCCTGTTCTTGGTGGCCAGTTCCTCAATGAGAAGACAGCATTCCCAGACTAGTTTTGAAACAAATTGGGAATTATCAAGTGCTTTAAGAGCAGCCTGACTGTCAGATAGGATAAAAATATGTTTACCAGCATAATCCCTATCAAGATTAATACTAACACATGCAGAAATAGCAAAGATTTCTGCTTGAAAGACAGTGGCAAACCACCCAAGGGAAAAGGAATAAAACATCCGAGTCCCTTTGCAGTAAACCCCCGCCCCAACACCAGTAGTGGTTTTAGAACCATCCGTAAACCAGACCAAACCACCTTGATACTGTACCTAGCAGCTCTCCAAACTGGGAAAAACAACAGTGAAGGGCTGGAAGAAGTTAAATCTAGGCACCATGTAATCCTTTACCATCCCAAGAATGTTACTATGTATCCTGTCCCACTCAAAAGACAAATTCTCCACCTTATGGGTCCAAGAAATCCTTCGCCCCGAAGACTGAAGCCTATAATATGCTTCAGTCTTCGGGGCCCAGGCACTTGCCTCAACAAACAAATGCAGTGGAGGAATGCACAAGAGAACCTCAAGAGTGGCAGTAGGAGCAATCTTCATAGCCCCAGTAATGCCCAAACAAGCCAATCTTTGAATCTTTCCAAGTTCGGCCTGACAAGTCTTAAGTATGGCCCTATGCCACCATACAATGGTAGAATAAGTAAGAATAGGTCTCACAACCATAGTATAAATCCAAAACAACAGCCCTGGCCTAAGACCCCAAGTCTTACCCAAAATACACCTACAGCCCCAAAGGCCCTTCAGGCTTTCCCCATAACAAACTTAACAAGTGGCTTCCAAGTCAAACCCTTGTCAAGCAAAACGCCAAGGTATTTGACCTGTGATCAGTCAAGCTAACTTTGATTTCTATTTAAATTAGCCTTTTTCAAGCTTAATCTTTAATTTTTGACAACTATTTTTAGAGTTGTTGTTAGTATGCAAAAATAAAAATTTTACTTCTAATATTATAATTCATTTAATATCATTTTATATATATGACAAGGTACTGATTAATTCAATTGATTGGAATTTAGGAAACTATTTCCTGTTTTTCCAGATTTGAGAACCAAAGAGCACAGCCCCCATGAGATTGGCAGCTGAAGCTTTCTTTTTATGTAATATATACTGTATATTTTATACGATTTACATATAAAATGATATCATATAGAAGTACTGTGTATATATCGCTTAATACAATAAGTGCCTAGATCAGTTTTTGATCATATCGTGATAGTTAGTTACTGGAAAATACAAAAGAAAAAATCTTCCAACTTCTAATCTTAGAAATGATTATATCCACTAGAGATTCTTACAGAAGAAAAAATAATTATTTTTATAAAGAGTAAACAGAAACAGATACTGTAATTTAAGTTTAGAGAAAACATTCTTCCCCTGATGATTTCAAAACTTTTTTTTATTTATTTTTACTTAGGAACTTCTTATTCTAAGTCACAGATAAAATACCAGCAAAAACATTCTTCCCCTGATGATTTCAAAACTTTTTTTTTATTTATTTTTACTTAGGAACTTCTTATTCTAAGTCACAGATAAAATACCAGCTAAAATGCTTGATGTTTCCCGAAATTTCTGACATAAAATCCAATTCGTAGATATCCATTTGCTTAGAAGACTCCTAATATATCTAATTTTGCTGGAAAGAATTGACTACAGGATCTAAACAAAAACAAAAATCTTGTCTTTGATCTCAGCAAATATTACATAAAATTTAATTATGAAATATCGTAAGAAGTCTCCAATACAAAGTGAAGAAATGTAAAAGATTGTAAATTAATTTTATCATTTAAAATAAGAAATTCTTTCAATTGAACAAAGCTTTAAATTTAGACTAAAAGCACTATAACATTTCTTCAAATATAATTTTTAAATGTTTTATTTTTAAATACAATTTTCATCAAAATAAATATTAAAAATATTTAAAAATTTGTTATAATTCTATTAGGCATTTGAACATTTTAATATAGTATATAGTAATATTTTTAACACTTAAACTAAAGTTCTTGAAGTTCTTCTTAAGCTAGCTAAAACGCATTTTTTAAAAAGTAAATAATATAAAACTGCATTCAGTTCTGTTGAAAAATATTCCATCACAAAAAATATATGCTTTCCAAAAATTTTGAAATAATTAATATAAATATCTTAAAGATAGCTAAAATTATCTACTGAATATATTGATATATAATTTCAAATTTTCCAGATGTATCCCAATTTCCAAAAAATTAAGATATATTATATTTAGTTAGACATGCACAATTATAAAGTATTAAATAATCAAATATTTTTGTACTAAAAATTGTCAGAATAATGAATAACTTTCCATAAAATGGTATATCTACGTCCTAATCTTAATATCCTGTTGTACTGAAACATTCTAAGAATAATATTTCCATATTGATCACAATGCTATTTTTGGTTTTATTTTTACCTACAGCAATTCTTGTTACACCGATTTTTCTCCGATAAAATTAGAAAAAAATCTATCAAGTGAGTTAATTCTCTAGAACATATTTTAAAATTATATCAGAAATTTCATGCGTTAAAGCAGAATAAATTTTAAACCATGTATAATAAAGTTAACAAAAGGAATGAAATTCTTCAAAGTTAAAGATGCTAATTAATGACTATTTTAAATTTTATTTTCAGTTATTTTGAAATACAAAGAATTCATATTTCTGTGAAAAGGAATTTTCAATTTTTAAAAATGCAAGCTATTACAAAATTAGCGTAATAAAAGGATATCAAATTCCAGAGATTATAAATAGAAAATTCCATTGAAATTTAAGATTGATAATTGCTAGATGGATTGAGCATCTTCATAAGGGATTAAAGAAATGCAGAAATAATATTGAGAAATTGCAGATGGCTAATAATGTAGAGGGAAGGAAATACAATACTGTAGATGAAAAATGCATAAATAATTGAATTATGGATATAATATTGATCTATACTCTACGAAACAGAATTTTCCAAATTGTGGGGCGCTAGTCTACTGCAAGGGGGAGCGCAAGATTTAGCAAAAACATCATTTTTGAGACAAACAACCAAAAAATAAAATCAAATTGTTGCCGAATCAGCGAAAAGGTTGTAAATACACACATCCATGTATCCAGAAACTTTCTGCTGTAGCTGTTTTAAAGACAAAATATCGATCTGGTTTAGTGATTGAAAAAGAGTTGCGAGTAGCGATATCTTCAATGATACCCCGATTTGAAAGAATTTGTGCTGAAAAATAAGCCCACTCATCTCATTAAATATTATGCTGTATTAAACATATATTCTATTTTTCGTTTTTGTGCAAGATTTGTTTAATTGTATTAAAAATTATTACACCATAATAAATATATCTTTTATGTATAAGAACTTTATTTATACAAAATATGATATGTTGATTTGTAGTATTATATTGTAAGTAGAAAGTATTTATAAAATTAAATTGTTAAGAAAATGAGGGGCATACAAATTTTTTATGAAAAAAGGAGGTGCAGATACAGAAAATTTGGAAACTACTTCTATAAAACAATAGATATCTGATGTACAACTTTCATAACGCTATACAAGAATTTGATCAAATTCATGTGCATTTGCATTTAAGTTTTGTAATACCATATATTGTCATTTATTAATCAGTTAATTTTAATCAATCCATTTTATTTTGTTAATTATTTCTATTGTCAAGCTTATTGGGCAGATCTGCTAATAGTGTAATTGGCACGAAGATAGTACTGATTGGGAATAGTTATAACAGAACGGAACATGTATTAGTTTAAAGCTATATCAGAATGCACTACTAAGCTTCTGATTGAATTCGTTAGCATAAAATGATGACAAATGGTATCATATTTAAATTCTCATTCAATGAATCTTTTAATAAAGCAATGAATAATTTAATTTATTAATTACTGAAGATACTAAAATTCTAAATACAATAGTTCCAAATTGTTACAGAATAAAAAGACAAATAATTGGTGTAAAATATTCTGTATTAAAATCAGAATTCTCTGATACAATAATTCTTAAAATTTATAAGATTTTAATATTGATCATTGATCAAGAGAATATTTTTCTCTCTTATCTTACATTTCAACGAGATGATAGATTATTTTAAAATTCAATTTTTTTTCTCTACAATTTCAGGAATATTTTTATAAAATATCAAAATTATTTTGTTATGGTATTTTGATCAATAAAATTCGTAATTCAAATTATTAAGCAAAGTGAAAAAAATGAATTCAATAGCCTAATGGCAACTTTTGAATTCTCTCTCTATCAATATTTTCTATCAATAAAGTGAGGAAAGAAATGCTTCACATTTTGGACTATCGCCAACATTTTTTTTTGCCAAAGGCACATAAATTTCTATTGACTTAAATACCTAGTTGAATAGTGCGCTTATTTTTGTTCTTGACCTTCCTGCTATTAGTATGGTAAGAAGGTCAATCACAAAAATAAGTATTGAGCGAGTTTTTAATGTTTAATATCACCGATTCTTGAATATTTATAGGAATATAAATAGGATAAAATATGTTCAGAAGTATAATTTATCTTGGTTTATTTTCATTATACAGCATTATTGGTAACTTAGATACTGACAAATCGATAAATATCTTCATAATTGTTCATATAGAACTAACGAAAGATAAAATAAGTTTCATTCGAGAACTTTTTAATTTAAATAAAGAAGAATTAATAGGGAATTATCATTAGTCAAGTATCTTTATCTAAATCAAATTTCAAAGACTACTCCGATTTATTCAAATTTAACAGAGCTTTATTAAACTCGAACGAAGAGAAATTAAGTTGACAATATTTATTGCATTTCCCTGTTACAATAAATCTCTTAAGCTTCAAGTTAATAGTTGAATCTTCTTGTAATTTTGGAAGTTCCTTCGTCAATAGGAAAATACTGTAACTCTATCGTAACATATAGAAAACGATGGAGAAACCACAAACAGGTAATTTTTCGATTCTACTCGTTAATTAATGTCACTTCTCTCAATAGAATTTATTTTTATGCAATTTTGATTTTTTTATTAATGGATTGAAGTATAAAAAAACTTATTTTCAATGAAAATTATTGATTATAATATTATCTTTTGGATTCACATTCATTGCATGAAATCCATATTGTTTGTTATCAACATCATAATGGTGAAATTATAATATTAGATAAATAGCTATATATTAACACAAATAGTTTTATAAATTTAATTGTGAAAAAGTGTTCCTAGAGAACAATTAATAGTAAAGAACAAGATAAGCATAAAAAAATGTACTTCTAATAAAAATATCATCGATCAAGTCATGAAAAGATTACAGATAAGAATTTTGTTATGAAATTCGATGCATAGCCAACATTTAAAGCTAATCATATGAGCACTTTTATGCTTTCCATATATAACTTTGGTAGCTTTATCATTTCATTAAATTGCACTCTTATCGATCAACTTTCTTAACTTCTAATTTTTCATGCTTGATTAAATGTTTCCTTTTTATAAAAGTCTTTTTTAACTTTTTCTTGCTTGATCAATGATGTTTTTATAAAAATATATTTAATATTTTTTTTTTTTTTGCTTATCATATTCTTTTTGATTGCTCCATAGACTACTCTCTTATTTTTTGGAAACTCAGCATATACTATCCAAAATTTAATTAAAAATCTAATTAAGTTACACTAAAACATTATCTTCAATATTTTTCAAGATATCAAAAATTTATATTTGTATCTATTATATATAAATTTCCACATTTTATTTTTATAAATATGCTTGTATCCATGACTATTATATTAAGGATTTTATTAGTATCTATACCTATTTATTTAGGAAAAAAATTATTTCTGTTGCAATACGTTTGTAAAATGTATCATAATAAACAGTCCAAACTGCATGTAACATCTTATAGATTAGCGACTATTATCTGTATATAAAGAAAAATTTTTGTTATTTCTAACAAAATACGTTAAAAAGTAAACATGAACTATCTAGAAATATTGATAACAGTTTATATTTTTCAACATAAAAATTTCTTTATAAAAATTTTTGGTATTTTAAAAATCTGAAATTTCTATTACCAAATGTTATATTTATAAAATTTGCACAATAATAATAATAATAATAATAATAATAATAATAATTAATTTTTTACCTTAATTAGCAGTTTAATAGAGATGGGTTTTACAAAAAGCACGAAAATGCTAACAGTTGGATGATGATATAGTAACAATGACGCTCCACTCTGATATATTTGGTAACCTTTAACATTACAGTAGTAGCGATTTAGTTTTATTGCCTGTGAGCAAACCATTAGTTAATCTCTTCGTTACTATAGCTATAGAATAAGTTTCTAGGTTGACTGGTAGTGAGAAATTTGAACCCTACTATTAAATTTTCTTCAATGAGCAAATTTTGTTTCGTAACAATACAGACTGAGGAATAATATTCTGTTGAATTGAACAGCATATCATTCCTTAATAATTAAGCGTAATATTGTAAAGAGCCCAATAATCTAAAAATTTTCTCTAATAATATATAATAATAATATAAGAAAAATTTTGAATTTATAATAAAATGTATAAAATTAATATTTTTGATTATTATTTTTAAGATAATAAATGAGATATAAACAGATCTTTGCATTTTACAAACCTAAGAGGATCATCTCCGAAGGCGAAGTGCAAAACAAGAGCAACAAATATAACATTTATACATCATTAAGCGCAATAATCGTTAAAAGAAGAATAATTTAGTAGATAAAGTTATTAGTTTCAAATACTCGAAAGGATAATCGTATCTGAAAAGGCCTAGTTGGGATCTATTTATCACCATTTTCTCCCTTTGAAAGGCTAGCAATCTTCTTATTTCGATAGCAACAACATCTTTAAATCATTTTCTATCAACTATTACTTTGACGTTCGTCTCCACATGAAAAATGAATAGAACGACTTTATAGAAATATCATAATTCATTTTCACATTTCCTTATACACGAAGCCAATATAAAATAAGACGTAGGAAATTTTCGTGGTTATTAATGGCTCAAGAAGGATTGTATGTAGCTGGTTCATATTTCATGGTGACATCAAATGCCTTTGGGTCACACTAAACATCCATTTGAATCAGATATTTTCCAAATGCTGATCGACAAATGTTCGACTTCAATTATAGGTGTCTGCATTCATGCTTAGTTTTTTCCTCTTCCTTCAAGGTTCTAATATTTATGCCTATCATTTAAAAATGCTTAAATGTAATTAAGTAATATTAATAAATGAAAACGTTCTAGTTTTCCGCTGGAGTTTTTTTTTCTTGCTCCCTTTTCCTCGAGATTTTTCATATGCATATCATCAAAGCCATAGGGCTTGCAGAATTTTCTGCAAGCCCTATGGCAAATTATAAGATTGAAATTAAATTCGTTTAAAATTAATTGATAATTATTAATATATTCAGAAATATAAATACTGCAAACAAAAATTATTAGCTGAATCATTCATTCAGATATTCACTTCGTATGCGTCACATCGAAACATACTAAATATCAATAATTATATGCTAAATTTATTTTATAAAATATTTTTAACTTATACTGTTAGATTAAATCAATACGAACAGCTTCATAGATCTGTAAATATTTCAGTAGTATTGAAAAAAATGATAAAATAAAAATTTATAGCTTAGATTCTCGGCCTTATGAATGCAAAGATTCGCGGATTTCCTCAATAATATTTAATCTAATACCATATTTATTATGGACCTTCGTTGGCTATAGGCCATACATAATGTGAGGATCTTTAATATGAAAATTTATATCAATATTAATGGGAAAAAGTCTGCTGTCATTATGCGTCAAGGCCTATCGACTATACTGGCTAATTTGATACAGTTTGGTGAATTTGGATTAGTAAATTATTTAGTGTAGAAACATAATCCAAAAGTTTATACTCTAGAAACTGTAACTTAGATACAAACTATATATCTAAATACATGTCTTAAAAAACTAATATTAAATCTACCGAAATACATTTTTTGATATTCCTTAACATTTTAGATTTATTATGTTAAATTTTGCTCAGATCTGATCGCATTTAGATATAAATATATTCTCAAACTCCATAAATGTTGTATGTAGATACTATAGAATATATAGCACTTCTCAAGTTAATGATCTAGGCGTTACATTTTCATGTTTCTTCACATTAATGACCATGAATCTCTCTTACATTTCAGCTTCATTAAAGATTTCGGAATATGTCAACTGTGCCTAATGAATGCCAATATAAGTATTTTTCACATATACTAGTTCATTATTACGCTAGTATAATAGAAAAACTGTTATTTATATAATTATACAATACACATAATGATAGAAAATAATACGATTGTTACTTCCATTTATTGGAATTTCATTGTGGAATTTTTAAATCTCTAGGCTCAAAATGTGTCTATCCATCGATCAAATTTGATGCGTGACTAATGGATATCATGATGATCGCACACTAATAAAATATTTACTATCAAATGAAGTTGTACAGTGCTTTTTATGGGGATGGGTCAGGAAAAAAAAGGAATTGTAATAGGAATTCGTGGATTATGTTTTAAAAAATAAGTCCCGAGATAAGAATTTTCACACCATTAGCCATATATCTGTGAACAAACTCATAATCTAAGCTAAATATAAATAAAATTCATTAGAAATAGGCTAGACAAATTTCATCAGTTTGTCTCGGAATCTCTCATGCTGAATACATTTGAATTTTGCAATCCAGATAGAGATAATCTAAAGCTAGATTACTAGATCTAACAATAGTTAACTTAAAGTATATAATTCAAACTATCTTAATTCTGAATGCTATTTCTTTAAAAAATAAAATTTTGTAAATAATTCTAAAGATGAATCTTACGCATCAGTCCGAAATCTAAAATAATATATCCCAGGCCTAATAAAATTAAAATATATTTACTAAAGATTAATCTGATATAATTTTAGGAACTTAAATGTACAGTTTTAATTATTGAGACCCTTGATACAGCGTAGGCCAATCTTAAATTTCTAGAGTTCGGCCAGAGTGAGATTTATAAAATTAAAATTCGGAATAGTCAGAAGCCAATTGTATAAAATTTAATTATAATTTTTGATATAGAGTACATATAAATCTGAATATTGATGCCGATTCTGCATTTAACATTCTCTAATCCTTTTTTTTTCATATTATTGGAAACTTTAAAAAAAATAAACTAGTCACGTTTCTATCCATTCAAAACATAACTTACGTGAGATTCAGAAAATAAAATGCAGCGATTGCGTGCAGAAAAAATCGTTTAAGCCAAAAAACTATAATTTTTTAAAATAAGAAACACAATTTGGTCAACAGAACAATGATTCTCTTTAAAAGACAGCCTATTAACGCTTTGGCAAAGGTCTGTGCATCTATCCTATTATGAAAGACGGTCGACAGAAGTAAATGGCTGCGATGTGTTAGCAAAACTATACACAAACGTTCTGTATAATTTACGACTGCGATGTGCGGTCTGTCTGGCTGTCCATCGTCGCCTGGCTGGCCGTTAAGGCTTTGCCGGCAGCTGTAGACCGCAGATCGCTAGAGAAGTGCAGAGTTTGACCAAGCAGCTATAAATCTCGCTGGCTGCCAAATGTCAAGAGGTTGTCAACTGATCACGTGATCGTTTGTGTAGGAGAAAGAGAGAGACCTGAAATATTTTTCTATTCCCTCCAGATATTCGACACTCTAATATTAATTAAATTAATGGTTTATTAAATAAAACTTGAATTTGGATCAGTTTACGTTCATCCATTCGAAGTCTTGTTAACCTAAAATTATATGAACCAACTAACCAAGCAAACCTAAAATTATATGAACCAACTAACCAAGCAAACATAAAGTGATACAATCTTCAAAAAGAGAAAGTTAAAGTATATTTTTTGTATAAAACTTTAAATATAAAGGAAAATATAACGATTTAAATTGAAGATTCTATACAAATCTATGATACAGGCCTATTCAAACAAGTAAAATGACCATTAAAAATCAAAAATACGTTATATCACTTTCATATTTTTATTAGGCAATCAGAACGATAATTTTGTTTTTATATTATATATACTGGCGTCTAACCTGAACAATAACATTAGAAGTCATATCTATAATGGATAATAAAGATAATTATAACTGGATAAATTACTCCCTAATATCTCCATCTCTTCAATTTATATCCAGTTGAAAAACTTGTAAACAGCTTTTCCTAGAAGATTTATTGTCAATAAAAATCTTCTCAGTCTATCATTTAACCACTTCAACTACATACCAACTGTGGATTTATATGATCGAATTTGTCAATTCCTTTGAATAAACATCCAAAAGGTTGATTAAATGGTCTAGTTAAACTGGTAAAGAAGAATAGCTGAACTTGATCTAGATTTCGATCAATGTCATAAAAAATAAAGATCAAATAATAGAAAAAAAAACTTAAAAAATTTAATTAGTTCCTATTTTAATGGCTCTGTAGGTCCTATAATTTAGTTTAGATAGCTTACAATGTGCAAGCTTGATTAAACGACTGCTTAGGCTTTAACATCAAAGTATTTAATTATATCCAAGATGCTGAAGCTCTATACTGCAAAAAGTAGTAATTTTCTTTTTTAAGATAAATTAGAGCAAATTTTTAACATATTCTACAACTATACTTTGTTTAACAGAAAGTTTTATCAAATTTGATAATATATATTGCCTAATAAACATCGAGAGAAGTAAAAATAAAATTTTATTGCCTGTTATTACCCGACTAAAGTAATAATAATTTATTAAAAACAAGTAAGGTCTTTATCAAGGATAATTTATTTTAAGAAATAATTTATCGATTAAACTCATTCCTCCGTATGTATTAATTTATTCATAATATAAATGAATAAAAAAATCCCTTTCTCTTAAATCTCAGCACTTAATATTTAGGCCTTTCCCCAAAACAGACTTGGCCTATGTTTTAAGTTCTTTTAATTCCTTCTTTACAAGCTCCGCCCAAAAACGAGGCGGTTTTTTGGGATTTTGGGCGGAGCTAATTTTTATTTAAATTCATCTTAATATAGATGACTTCTCCAGCATGTTTGTCATCAAGGAAAAAATAAAAGGTCTTTTGCCATTTTTAAGGGCGTCTAATTAAAAAATAGGCCTAGCATGTTTAAATTTAATGGACATAGTTTTCGTCTTAGGCATTCGAGTCTGTTTAAAGGGTGCCATTAATTACTGTTTCCACCCATTGTCTTAGATGTGTTGGTGTCATTAAGAAAATGTCTAACCTCTGACATTTTGCAGGCGAGACCTCAACAGCGACCTCAATCTTTTTGTGTGTTTTATCTTATTTGCTTTTGTTGCAAGATTTAATCTTCATTAGTCATTTTTGTAACTTTCTAACCGCAACTTAGGCCTACGCCTCTTACACTTCTTAGTATCGTGTAATGATTTTAATGTTATTTCCTCTATAACAAAATTAAAGTAAACGCCTATAAAAGATTAACTAGAATATAGGCCTATTCTAGATCCGAACCTTAATTTACCAGGAATGTTTGATCTAAATTGGAATGCATAGTCTTTCTATAAGGCTCGGTTCTACATAGACTTATAAGCTATGAAACATTAATCTAAACCTGGACAATTTCTTTTAATAAAAGGGTACGAAAGTGTAATTTAATATTATCTTCTTAATTTTTAAATTTGATGAATATTTTTCTTGAGAATAATTAAATGTGTCTAATGCAAGAATCGTAAGTCAAATTCATTTTCTAATAATTAATTCTAATATTGTTTATTAAAAATGACAGAATATATAAATGCTAAAATGGAAAGTAGTTGTTTATATAATCTGCTTAAATTATGATTCAAACAAATAATTAAAGCTGTGAAGTATGTGCGAGTCGCAACCGAAGAACAATTTGATTCTTACGGTTCTTAATAAGTAGGCCGCATTACTGAGATTAGTGTTTACTTAAATTATGATTCAAACGAATAATTAAAGCTGTGAAGTATGTGCGAGTTGCAACCTAAGAACAATTTGATTCTTACGGTTCTTAATAAGTAGGCCGCATTACTGAGATTAGTGTTTAAATGTTCATTTTGATAGTCTTCCACGATAACCTATTTGGATTTATAGAGCAATTAGGTTCTAAGTTAGACCATACACAAGAACTTTTATCGTCCGTCAATTTAAGGTACTCGAAAGCTCTTTGAACATTGCGAAAAGCGATTACACACTCATAATGCTACATGAGTAAAAGCGGATAAGAGGAAAAACTGCTCTTTTTTTTCAAAATTTAATCTTACTAGTAATTTAGACATTTCTGGCTTAATGTTGTCAAGTATATTTAGAGATTTATTCGAGATTTTTTAATTTAGATTGACTCGGCATTAAAAAATAAAGAAGTTGGCCACATTTTTTAAACAAAAAAAAAGAAGAGGAAACGGTTGTCGCCGTAGCTAGATTGTTGGCGTTAAAATTGATTCGAAAACTGCTCATTTCCCAAATCAAAGTTGTCCAACAGCTCTGTCAAAATAGAGGTTAGACCGAAGATAGATTGACAGGTGCCCGCCTACAACATCCACAACTGAAATCCTATCCTTCAGCAGGCTCTACAGAAATTAAATTGTGCTTGGGAAACTAAATAATACCGCCTACAGGTTATTAGTGAAAGTGACAAATCAATAACCAAAATGCTTAATACTTTGCTTCTCCGTTTGTCTGATAGATTTCTGAGATTCCTTTGTCGCATGAACTTTTATCTATTAGGATCACTTGTCAAGGATTTTTTCCTCTTTTGAAACGGTATTTTCAAGGGCCGTGATGTGGCAGGAAATGTTTTAAAACTTGTTAACCTCAACAATGTTATATCGTGAATATCTTTCGAGTGAATAAATTTCTATTTTCTTCTGCGTGATAATATGTTTAGATTTTAGTTTACTTGGCAGAACTAGGTTACGAATTATCTTTTTGAATGTATCAAAAGTGATAAATAGTGTTATTCAGAAAACTTCATTTTTATGTGGAATTTTGTATATATACAAATCTGCAGGCCTGTACCCATTTTTAGTTGGCATTTATTCAAAAATTCCTTTGATAGGAATAACCAAATTCCATAATTTTATGAATTTTTTAAAAAATACTATTTTTTAGTGTTGTTATTTTCTATTAAATTTTATTGAATATTGTGCTAATTATCTACGAACTTGGCCACATTTCATTGTATAATAAATAATGTGTGGCATGCATTGATGCGAAATTATTAATTTAAGATCGTAAATCTAATAATTAAATTAATCTAATTAATAATTTATAGCCAGTTAAGCTTTCATATCACAGTATAAGATTATACAACATTATAGGCCAATAAATTTATAAAAGTTAACTGGAAGTGAGCATTGATTATAGAAAATATTGGCTAGATTCTGGTTTTTCGTGTTAGAAAGAAAATTTAAGTGACAGCATGACACTGGTATTAATGACAATGCATAAATTTCATACCTATACAGATTTTTAGCCTCTATAGCTCTGTTTCTTTTATGTTTATAATGTTTCAAAAATTCATAAATTTTAAGATTATTAGATTAAGTTTAAAACTTAATCTAATATGATTAAGTTTTAAACGATTCGCCAGTGACAGGAAATGAATTATATTTTGTTTAGAACCAGAGACATGACATCTGTTTTCCTCCAGATATAGTTTAGGTCTTCTTAAATTTAGATCTATTCCTTCAATCTCTCTCTCTATTGAAGGCGTAAGTAATTCGAAAGTCGATAATTTATCGTGCCTTTCGTGTATATATGTCCAGTTTCTACTTGTCATTAAAAAAATTTTAAATGGAAACTGGAGATTTATGTCTTTAAAGCTATAAAAAAGAACCGGACATCAATAGAAAAATAAACGGTTGGAATTTTATAACTCTGCTTCGACCTGACGTGCCCTTCTAACAACGACCACGAAGGGCTTAAAGATCGCCTTGCTACAATGTTGTGATAGATAAATAAACATGAGCACTAACGAATTTGACCCAGTCACATGTGTTTGGCTAACTTTGACATTTAATCCAGTTTTATGGTCCTCCTTCAAAACTTTGATACTTATCTATGATATTTCTTTAAGGTTCGGGTTAATAGGTTAATAAATAAGAGTGTAAAGTTTGTAAAATGGCCTTTTAAAATTTCGATTTAAGACCTTTTTTTAAAAAATTATGGTTTTGATATCACGGAAAATTAAAAAGCAAACAAAAAAACTCAGTCAAAAAATCTTAAAAATAATTTATTTGCAATGGTTTACAGTTTATTACTTTAGTGGGGACTGACATGATTCTTCGAAAATTTAGATATAAAATTCCATAATAATAATAATAATACCATCAATTTTTTTAAATTTAAATCGATTTTCCAATAATTTATTAAATAAAAATATTTTTTGTTATAATCAAAAATTTTAGAAAATATGCTTTCTTTCTTTTAGTGTGAATTAAGGAAGATAGCTCACTAAATCAAGTTTATTCCAAAAACTACTTAGCACAGGACAAACACATTCAGGTTAATAACAAAAACAGATTACGTAAAAATATTTCAGTAAACAAAGTATTCATTTTAATGTCCCACCACGCAAAGTAAACTATGCGTGTATGGACTAGCCATACAGACTGCTTGTGTTGGGAGAAGGTAATTAGATTGATTTATGACCTTGTACTGTTTGTACGTTTAGCATTGTTTAGTGAATAAAATCTCTGAAGCTTGACGTTGGGAACAAACTAAATTTCCCCCATTTTTCCTGTCTTGAGCCTTTTAATAGTAGTAAAGTGTTGAACTTGTCATTCCGGCTTGCACTCTGATGCTGAAGTAGCATAAATTTTTACTGCACTTCTACTACTTAAACGGCGTAATTATGCGCAGTTTAGTCAAAGGCAAGCAATTTTTCAGTTCATGTTGTCTCCTCCCTTGCACATTTGCAATTTTGGGGTCTCTTGCCACCCGCGTTGGGTAGGGAACTTTGAGATAAAAGTGTGAAGACTCCGCCCTTTTTATTTCCAACTACCACCATTTAAACCACTAAACCTCCCATCTGTTTTAGAGATAAGATCAGTGCCACCCATCATACACTGTCTTACCCTCGACAAATGTAAGCATCAATACTCTGTTTTGTGGTTCGTGACGCACGTAAATGTATAATTTATCATGTATTAGGGCCTCCGATTCTCAGGGAGATTAAGAAACAAACTAAGGCCTCTTACCCGAAGAACATGAAGAAACGTTTTTCTCTGCAGTTACCAATGAGTGTATTAATTTTACATTTTAACTAAAACAGCTTAGGTAAAGTTTAAATTGAACTGTAAGTAATTTAGTTTAATATTAGATTTGGCAGATTTCTAAATGCGTGAGAATTTCCTAGAAACTTAAATTAATTTTAATTTTTTTTATTGTATTAAATCGATTGCAAAGTGTTTTCAAGCTTTGGTATGTTATAGATAAAATATTGAGATTTGTTAAATGTAGACAAATATTTAGATAAACCAAAATTTTCAAGAATAAATTCGTAGAATAATTTTTTTTTCGCGTCAAACAAGTCGCATTATATTTTTATACATATTTTTAAAATTATTATCGAAATATTTTATAAATTTGCATAAGAATTCTTTGTATTATTTATAAAAATTGATCACAATAAAGTCAAAAAAACATGATAGATAGATAACCGTTTTATGTAGACATCTAAGTTTCTTTCACGAGTCAAACCGAATAGTTTCGCCCGAAGAAATGACTCGAAGTTATAAGTATAGACATATAGGATATTTCTGTTATCCAAGGCCTACCGCGTGCCTATGATGTTCGTGACTTGTGAGAAACTAAATTGTCCCGAACCGTTATTTTGCGCATGTGCGTGCCACATCTCCGACCACACCACCTACCTCGCCACAATAAATCAAATGTTAGTATATAATGTAATTGGTTTGGTCAAAGAAGTTTTCTCTTTGTCTGTCTTCACCTCTGACTATTCTTAACGATTTTACTCCAAGTCAAATCATTCCATCATTTTTATTGAACGATTTTTTAAATTTACTTCTGGCTATTTTTCTCTCAACCTTGCTGCTAAAAAATATTCGTTTTTAATATTTATGCCAACACAATATAACTTTACACAACGAGTTCCTGCGGAAATATTGAACTCTTTCTCTATAGAATATATAAAATTAATCTTTAAAATATAAGAATTATCTCAAATATAATATGAAAGTGCGAATGATCGGAGGAAAGGATGCAAAAACAGGAAGAGCAGTTTCATTTAATTATCATTAAAATTAGAATGTTGATAGACCTTAACAGTTGACCTCCGTTTATAATCTGAGGTTACGCCATTGCAACAGACTATTAATTAAATAACATTATTTTCCACTGTTATTGAACCATCTGAATTTCTTCCTGGTTTTCTCTAAATGCATAATTTGCTACATAGATCGTCACAGATATTATCTCTGGTTCCAAATCAATAGGCTACAACTCCCCAGAAAGCTTTTAAATCAATTCGGTTTACATTATAAACTACGCAAAATAGGAGTCAAAAATCAATAAATCTAAAGAAAAAAAAAATAAATTCTCTCGTAATTTAGTTATTTTCTACTGATTTCACCGTTTAAAATGGAATATTGCAAAATTATATAGGGAGAAGTTGATGGATGTTTGAAGCTTTTCAGAACTAGTATTAGAACTTATAATTTTCTAACACGCAAACGTTGTTTTGGAACAGACTTTAGCATTACAACTAACTTAAACGACAGCAAGATACTTAACAGAACATAAAACAGTTAGTTAAACTTTTCAAAATGCAAATTTTCTTTGCGGAAAAGATACATATAGGTTATACAAAATTTTTTACTGAATATTTTTATGAAATTATTACATTTTTAAATTCTGAAAGATACCAGAATGTCCTATATATTATTATAAAAATAGGCCTTACAAAAATATTCATTTTATTTTCCATAAGATCACGGCAGGATGGCCGAGTGTTATTCTTTCCGGCTTATCTCCAGGAGAACCAGGCATCGATTCCCATCATATCTTTTATTCACTCTGCTGACTAAAAAAATACGAGCCTACAATTCATTTTATTTTCCATAAGATCACGGCAGGATGGCCGAGTGCTATTCTTTCCGGCTTATCTCCAGGAGAACTAGGCATCGATTCCCATCATATCTTTTATTCACTCTGCTGACTAAAAAAATACGAGCCTACAGTATACCAATATTTAATAGAATATTTTATGATATTAGCATAGTTATGAAGTCGAAGACAATCTGCCAGCTTTATTAGAACATTAACTTATAATAGGCCTAAGTATAGAGTTCAATAGAATGGAAGGCTATTCAAAAATCTTTCCTTGATTAGTATGCTAATTCCTAGTCGATTTACATCTTTTCTTTTGATTAATGATATGCTATCATGAATATGAAAGTATAATTAAATACTGAAATGGGATTTAAAAATTTTCTTATATAGTCAATATATATAAAATTGATTTAATAAATTTTAAGAATTAAATCCTATTAAAATTTTAAATGCGAATATTTATATCTTTCTAAAAAAAATTATTTTTTTTTCATATTTTTAAAAATAAGACTATTCACAGATCTATTCTGTATAGGCTGTTAGTTTTAAATATTAAATTTATATTGTAGAAAAATATTTTGAATGAAAACTGCGATTTTTTCCCCCTAATTAATATTACGGATTGTTTTGTTAGGTCTTCAAATTTATATTGTATCGCGCCGAAGAAATGCCTAACAAATTAAGGCTCTTGAAAGGCTGTTATTTTTTAGTAACGCCTACAGTAGAAATAAATTACAAGATTTCCCCGATAGTTATTTTGACTTCCGAACAGGTTTTGCATCCTGTAAAACGTTAAATATTCGAAAAAACAAAATCCTGTCGGAATAAAAGTTAAGAACGAATGCTGCACCTGTTTCAATAGTGGCACAGAAAAGACAGGAGCATGTCGGAAAAACTCTAAAGGATGGGGATAACGGGGCGTGGTGCCATAGGTCCGGTCCTTGTTCGCACTTTAGGCTCTGCTGGCCCAATAATTCGCACCTCACGGGATTAATTACACGTCGGCTCTCCGGGCTTGGTCACGCTCAAGTCCTGCCCGCTTGCCGGCTTCCTTTGTGGTGCCTTGTAGGGAACAGCTCTGCTGTTATTAGCCAGCGGCCCAAATGTATCAATACATCTTCGTTGTAAGCACTTCACTTGCACTTCCATTGTTTGCGGTTTGTCATTTTGTCGGGTGTAGTCGACCGTTTCCTCTACCATTCACATTTCGCAGTTTCAATTGCGGAATTTAATATTACGAGATGTGCCCGATGGTGCACAATACCTAATAAATAATGCACCTAAAAGTTATTTGCTTCGTTGCCCACACATACAAAAAAAAAATTAATAAAAGGTCTACGTAAGCCTCCATAACTGTCTCAGTTTATAATCCTAAAGGGATGGAAAATTGCCAACTCGGATGCACGCTAGGCCTACGAGGCCTACAGGTATTAACTTTCTAAATGATTGATGAATTAGTAGAGGTATAGGAGCGCGGTGCAATCTTAATCGAGTTATACTTTTAAGAGGCGATCTTAAGAATGCTAAAAAGAAAAGGCCTTTTTTTTACTTCGCTTTGGTACTATGGATGGTTTTTAGAAGGCCCCTCGGTACACCTAACTCCACGATTTTCGACAGCTGTCAGCGGTCCTATATTTTAAGAGAGTAATTCTTTAAACGGTAAAAGAAGAAGAGCGTTACAACATCTCCAATTCAGTATCTGCACCTAGAGTGTAGACGATCAATTCAACCGGCGTCGAGAGATTCTCCGTATCCCACCGTTCATTACAGCATGGTCTGTCATGCCTAGCATACCAACTTAAATTGAGTTTATGCCTTGCAGGAGCTCTGCATGACGCAGATTGATTCGAAGCAACATTCACGGCCCGTTGAAGCAACTCCTGTTGTATTTAACTTATCCGTGGACCGTGCGTACTTAACGGGTCTGGAGGGTGTAAATCACACCACCCGATGCCGACAATAGTGTCACGTGGTTTGTTTCCGGCCTACTAGGCACGCTTTAACACGTGGTTGGCCAATACTTTTCGCCTTTACTATTAAGATTGATGAAAGATTACACGGCGTCGAATAAATTAACATCCACACACGTGTTTGTCTGAATATATTTCTCTGCTTTAAGAAAAAAAAAAAAAAAAAACCGTGAGTTGCAAGATTTAAAGTTTACCGCTCCTCAACTTTAAAAAAAAAAAAAAAAAAAAAAAAAAAAACGTGAGTTGCAAGATTTAAAGCTCTGCTTTTTAAAAATTTAACTGTGAAGATCTCATTTTGATTCTAAAATGTCTCCTTCTGCGTGAGTTTTTCTTACTTTGAAAATAATTGAAAATTCGTGCGAAATTATGTGCAAACAGTTTCTTCTGTGTGAATTAAATTCATTTATTAAATATACAATGCGTCTTGAAGTGTCATTAATAATTTTTCTTTTCTCTTCTTTTGCTTAAGTTTTATTAGACTAATTTCAATTTTGGTTTAGAAGTAGAAGCAAACTTTTGATTTTTATTTATACAGTTAGTTTCCATACAAAAAGAAATATTTCGTTACAAGTAACTCATACAAATATGATAAATTAATTAAGAAACATTAGGAATTTTTTTATTTTTTTTGCTTTCCTTGTAGGAATTATAATGGTTCGCTTGTGAAACAACATTTTAGAGCCCAAAGGCTACAGACAAAGGGATGATGTGAATAAGCTTCACTTGATTCCGAGTAAACTTATTGTGGCATTATCGCCTACCTTACCCGTCCCATCTCACCACAGATCAGATACAGCATGTAATTTTCGACATCCTACTGCAAGGCTCGTGCACATGGGGTGGGGGGTCTTCCTTCCATTAGGGGTGGCACAGAAATCGTGCCTTTCTGATTATATAGCGGCGCCTAGCAGTAAGGAGAGACTGCTCTGCCTTTACTTTGATTCAATTTGTTCTTTATCCCATATTCAATGCATGATAGCTTGTAACACGTGCTATAATTTTGCTTTAAAAATGCCTATAGGCCTGTCGACTTAAATTGAAACCGTTCTTTACCGAATTATTAATTACATCAGAAAAATTGGAATGTTTATTTTAATATTTTTATTTTAATAGTTTTTTTTTTTTTGTAAAAGCAAAAAAGAAAATTCTTCTCTTTCGGTTAATACCTGGAGGTGTAGTCCAAATCATTATCCTTAAATGTCCATATTATGGTTTTTCGACTATAATAGGTGCATGAAATCACTTTATTTTAAATCTAGAATTATTTTAGATTGTTTGAAGATAAAATTCATAAATAATTATTAATTTTTATAGGTTCATTTAAAATTTTTACGTGATCAGTAATTATGAAATAATATTTTAAGTTTTAGAACTTTACATTAAAAATCGCACTCTTGTAAAGGATGAAAAGTACTGTACTTATTTTTTACGTTCCAAATTTCAAGATCCAAAATAAACTTGGATGCCTGTTAGAAATAAATCATTTCTATCCCGTAAACCAATCTGAAAAAAAATATTTTACAAGATATTTGTTATCTGATAGATGAATATAATTAACAAAAAAATATTTCTATTAGATTCTGAAATGAAATTATTTTAGTGATTTTGTAAATCATTTCTATCCCGTAAACCAATCTGAAAAAAATATTTTACAAGATATTTGTTATCTGATAGATTAATATAATTAACAAAAAAATATTTCTATTAGATTCTGAAATGAAATTATTTTAGTGATTTTTTCCTCTCTCTGTCTATAACACGCAACGAGTTAGAATATTTTATAAGGTTACTTGAAAATTAAAGTCTCTAATGTAATAAAACGTTGCTTATCTATTTGCTGAGCTATTTAGAGTGCAAATTCGCGTTGTAATCGTTTGCTTTCGGTGCTGCTGCTGCTGCTGCGATATCATCATTTAGTTATCGATCTGCTTCAGCACGATAGCGAGGAGTATGTAGAGTGCAAGAATAATGGAGTCTATCCAGAGATAGATGACATCACTTTAGCGCAGGATTGGTTGCTCAGTCAGCCGTATTATCATTTTGCAGCTACCGTTCAACAGAATTCTCTATGGCTTTACAAATGGCAGATTCCTGGCAAATACCCAGTCGAGTAGAGAGGATCAGCCATTGGTTCGTTGCTTACTGTTATGTTGGGGTTTGTAAAGTAGACGGTTATTTGTCATTCCCTATCCGCTTTCACAATATATTTTATCTCTCTGCAAATTGTATATCTGTGACTTGCTTACATTTAGTCGAGTAAAGATGATAAATATAATCTTTTTTTTTCCTCTTTCTTTCTTTCTTTCTTTTTCGGTTTGCTAGAGCTAAACCGTCTGACAAAATGGATTTTTTTACTCTCCGCACTTTTGTTGGCATGTTTACTTTTATACGAGAGAAATGGATTTTGGGGTTTGATTTTTCTCTCGGTTTACTTTTTTATGTAATATGAATATAAAAAGTGTTGTTGAATTGATGTTGTGAATCTTTCTCACTGCGTTATTTTTCAAAATTAAAGCTTTTAAAATTGAAATTTGGCAGTTATGCGAAGAAGGGAAAAAATATATTTTTTCTTAAAGCTAAAAATCGCGTGATTAATTTAAAATTTGTATGACAGCCTATCCGTTTACCGCTTTTTCTACTAAATTACTATTCCTATTAAGTTTTTTTTTCCACATATTTATTTTATGTGTGTTGCTTCTTTCTTGAGAAATTTCACGAAACTTTTCCTATCATCAATAACGGTTTTATGAGTGAAACTAATCGCATATTTTTCATATTTAAATATACAAAAGTACATATAAGTTCAAAAAGCTGTTAAAATTGCTAAGTAAGTATTAAAATAGCGCAAACAGTGTATTACATTTCGAGTTGCTTTACTCTTCCTTACACTAAAATAAGATTTATTTAATAGCCAAAAAAGTAATTTCTCAAAAGTAAAGTAAGCCTATAAAAAATTTCGAATTTCTTTTTTTTTTTTTTTGAAGGAAAACATAAACTATGATACAAAATTAACGTTTCGGACGAGGAACTTTCCCCCGATCTTACTATATTGTATGCGTGTATGCGTCTGTCAAGCCAAGCCTCTTCTCATTTACGTCCACCTAACAAACTTGTTTTTTGCTTGTCTTTAATTAACCCGACTACATCTTAATAACTCTTCCTATGTTATGTCAGATGGGCGAAACGCTTATCGTGCCCACGCGGTGCAAAGGAGGCCCCGAGGCTCTTTCTCCTATATCAATCACAATGTTAGCTACTTTGATGTATAGGCTTATGTCTCGTATTTCCTGTTCATTGTGAAACTAACTTCGTACTAGATTGATAGTTATTGAAAGATATTGTCTCTCTATAGAAAAATACAGTATAAGAACTAGGTTATAAGCTCATTAATACGTGTTCCCACTACGTTATACTCTGTCAAACATCTATAGACTCTTTTTTAATTTCTTCTCGTGTTTGATTTATCGAAGTTTCGATTTATCCACCTAAATCAATTAGGATAACAGAATGACGAACAATATAAGTTAGCAATCTGTTACGAAATTAAATTCGTAACGTTCCAAAAAGCAGCTGCATCTATCCAGTTACGTAACTTGATATTAAATGTATTCATCTCGTGATGCATTAAACTGTTATTAAGGTTAAAAATACTTCAAAAAAAATCTGAAATTACCATAGATAAAGTAGGCCTTAATAGATTATCTCCGTAACTATTTTTAATAATAGAAAAATGCAGAGAAAACTTAACCTTAAGTAATCTTTCATTGTCAACTTTATAAGTGGCATTATCATAAATAATTCAAGTTATAAATTGATAGCGAATATTTATGAATTAAAAACACCCAACATTATTGATAAATGGCATTCGATGTTCAGGTTTAATGTAACAATAGACGTGTGCGAAAAAAGATAGTAAGTTATATTAAGAAATCGTTACTATGTTGTCTAAAATAGTCTTTTAAGCTTACATAACCGCAAATAAGCTACCTTAGGCAATTTATCAATGTTAAACACAACTCCATATTTCTCCATTTTGAGAAAGAAGAAGAAAAAAAACTGTTGTGTTGACATATTAATGTTGACACACCTGCAGGCTACCAATTTATTATATTCATACAACTAATTAATTACGTTTTATATATAAACTAATTAACTTAATTAATTAAAATTTGCATAATACTTCGTTTTTCATCAGTAATTTTTTAAAATATTATTCAATTTTCTTCTTTATTTTATTCAGAAAACTTGCCACTATCAGAAAATACCAAATATTTTGTTGGATGGCTAAGATTTCATATATAAAAATTGTTTTTCTCTGATCTCATATAATGAATGAAAAATTGTGAAAGAAATAAAATTCGAAAGAATTTGTTACATCGTTAGAATCACAATTAAAAACGTAATAAATTATGAAAATTTCAAAAAAAATTCAATGAAAATTAAGCGAGATATCGCAATGTAATAAATTATGAACATTTCAAAAATATTTGATGAAAATTAAGAGAGATATCACAATTTACATTTTTTTGTTTTTTTTTGCATATTAATGAGACTTAATTAGAAAAAATTGACAGGCATTTTACAGATTAAAGTTACAGTAAATAGTTTTAGTAACTTTAAAATAAAAGAAACTTAGCTGCTATTAGTGCTGTTTGATTTATGAAATATGATTATAAGTATAAGCAGTTGTAAATAACATTTTAAAAAAGTTAAATGTTTTAATTTTATTAATCTTTAAATAAAAATAAGTTTTTGCTTATAATTTGGCAAACATTCTTTTAGGATTTGTTGCTTTACTTATTACAACTTGTACAAGCTTTAAAATATGAAAATTATGAAGAAATAAAAGCTGGTCTTGATGTAAGAAGAGAATCTACAACATTAATTCAACCAAGTGACTTTTCTTCATCAATAAATGCTACTGAAAAAGACAGGTATTTGATAAATGCTTATATTAAATAGATATATAGTACCCCTTAATTTTAAGTTTTAATTTATCAAAAATCAGATTTTCAGCATTTTTGCTATAATATGATGATTCATATTCATAAAGACCTATACTACATCAAAAGATAAAAATTATTGAATATTTAATCAATTGAAAATGATTAAAATTGCTTCATAAAGTTTGGTGCAAATTCAATTTATAGAAGATAAATTAAAAATAATATGAAAAATGTCAAGAGAAAACCGATTTTTTTATAATTGATTTAATTAGAAATTTAATAAACAAATAACTTTTGAGAAGTGTCTCCAATATAGAATTTATCAAAATCTGTATATATAATACTTGGAAATAACAGCACTTGACAGCAATTGATAAATAATAACTAAATTTAATGAAACATTTTCAGTTGATAAACAACCATCTTCAGCATCAAAAATAGAATGTATTTTATTCTAGATCAGCGTTTCTCAAACTGTGGGTCGTGACCCCAAAGGGGGTTGCAAAGCGAAATGCTGGGGGTCACAAAAATTAAATTCAAACACTTGAATTTCAGTTTATTATGTAATTTCCAAATGTCCAATATTTTAACGTATGACAACATATGAATTTTTAGTGTAGTTGGCTGATTGTGTTAAATGTATGACAACATATGTATTTTCAGTGTAGTTGGCTGATTGTGTTCTTATGACAACATATGAATTTTCAGTGTAGTTGGCTGATTGTGTTCATCTGAAGTAAATGATTTATATACTTATATGTTTTATTCCATATTTAATACTTTGCCCAATATTTAACGTATGACAACACATGAATTTTCAGTGTAGTTGGTTGATTGTGTTCATCTTAATAAGTGTGTTATAAATTTTCAGTGTAGTTGGTTGATTGTGTTCATCTTAATAAGTGTGTAAATATACTTGTACGTTTTATTTCATATTTAATACCTGGGGTCGCGAAAGTAATTGGCTGATTGTGTTCATCTTAATAAGTGTATAAATGATGTAGTGATTGGTTGATTGTGTTCATCTTAATAAGTGTGTAAATGACTTATATACTTTCGTGGTTGTGTTCATCTTAATAAGTGTGTAAATGACTTATATACTTGTACGTTATTGTTCATCTTAATAAGTGTGTAAATGATTTATGTACTTGTATGTTTTTTGATTGTGTTCATTTTAATTAAGTGTGTAAATGATTTATATACCTGTATGTTTTATTTCATATTTAAATATGTGTATAAATGATTTATGTATTTGTATGTTTTATTTCATATTTAATACATGGGGTCGCGAAAAATCTCGTAATTAAAAATGGCATCGCGAAAAATCTCGTAATGAAAAATGGGATCGTGAATGAAAAAAGTTTGAGAAACGCTGTAATGAAAAATGGTATCGTGAATGAAAAAAGTTTGAGAAACGCTGTTCTAGATGATGAAGATTATTCTTAATAGTTATTTTTCAACCCAAAATGTTTCATTAAATTTAGTTATTATTTATCAACTGCTGTCAAGTGCTGTTAATTAAAATAGTAGTTTCTGTATAGCATTCTTAAATAAAACATAAAATTCTAGATGAGAATGTTGGACAAAGATGACATATGCTACTTGATTTTCACACTTTGTGTAAAGAATTAGCATAAAAATCTCCACAAATAATATATGCCTTGGACTCCCATAAATGTTAAAGCAATATTATGAGTTTTACACTATATTTTTGTCACCAGGTGGCTATGTTATTTAGTGCATACTTGAACAGCTCTATTAAGTGAAAAATAAATAAATTTTAGCTTTATTCCAAAGGACTTTTGGCTGAACTAAACCATCATCAATGGTTCTTTACATAAACAAGAGCAAATCATTAGAATATGTAATTTGAATTATGTAATGTAATTCAAATTTTAAATTTAAATGTATTCTAATGATTTGTATCTGATTTGTTTATTTAAAGAACCACTGATGATGGCTTAGTTAAGCCAAAAGTCCTTAGGAATAAAGCTAAAATTTATTTATTTTTCACTTAATAGATCTGTTCAATTATTCCATAACTTATTAAAGATAGTGAATGTAAATAATAAAATTATAAACATTGTTAGTGCATACTTTAACTTTTTACTAATTTCTTCTGATATTGTGTGTTGAGTCTTTAACTTGTTTAATTTTAGTTAAGAAATATAGATATTATTATTCCTCATCAGGAACCATCGTCTCTATAACCGATGTACATTTATTCGGATGATACTCATCATAAAAACCTACAAAACGGAATATTGTTTTACAATGCACACATTTTATTAACCCTATATTTCTACGTATATATGGCATTTTCATTATTGAGGTAGAGAGATATATTTTATTGACGTTTAAAAATAAAGGTTTGTCTTCAATCAACTTTGACACGAATCATTGATTTAAATACAGGTGCATTTAATTAGTGGAAGAACAATAAATGCTCATTAATAAATGTGTGCATTGAAAACAAAATTCTATTTTGAATGCTTTTATGATGAATATCACCCGAATAGAAGTACATCAGCCATAGAGATCGAGATGGTTCCTGATGAGGAATAATATCTATATTTCTTAATTAAAATAAATATTTTGTGTAAAGTTTATTTATTAATTACATTCCTTTATATGTATATTTAATATTTGTGATAGAAATTTTAAAAGGCATAACAAAAGAATTAAATAATCACAAATAGTAATTTTTCATTAATCCATTTCAGTTTCTATTAAAAAAAAAATTCTTAAAAACATGAGACTAGAACACACAACCTTCCAATATTATCTTAAGTTAAGCGAATGGTGAACCCATCGCGCTACAATGGCACTTATTAAAACGTTAATATCAATCGATATATTATCTTACGTTAAGCGAATGGTGAACCCATCGCACTACAATGGCACTTATTAAAACGTCAATATCAATCGATATATAAACAACATAGAAAACTTTAAACCTCTTTTTTTTGGGAATGCTTCAGAAGTGATTGTATTACTTTACCATGGGTTTGTGGGAGGGTAGTACTACAACATATGTAAAAATCGGCAAAATCAGAGGGGGCCATATTTGGCACTCTCCTTGTAAGCTATTTTGTTTATAAATATATAAAAATGTAAATAAATTAGTAAGAAATGTTTAGCACTCTCCTTGTAAGCTATTTTGTTTATAAATATATAAAAATGTAAATAAATTAGTAAGAATCGTTTTGAAGGAATTGTAAATCTCATAAAAAATCTCCCGATTCCGATTCCTAAGAAAATCAATGATTCTTCAGATTCTCGATTCCGATTAATCGTTCCATCACTAATATATATATATCTTTAACTTGTTGTGTGATGTGTTACATAAATTTTCCCTAAAGGAAGTCAGTGAATGTTTACAATTAAGTCTAATCAATGCAAAAAAATATTTAAGTTGTCATAGCTCTCTTGTTGAAAATCAATGTTTGACATTTTTCATTGATATATATAATATATCAATGATGACATGATTTTTTTATATATAATATATGCAGTATATATATAAAACACTTAAACTGTTAGAAAGAAATATAAAAATTTAATAATTGTGAAAAATGTCAAAACATTGATTTTCAACAAGAGATCTATGACAACTTAAATATTTTTTTGCATTGATTAGAATTAGTTGTGAACATTCACTAACTGTTTCTTTAGGGAAAATTTATGTAACACATCACAAAACAAGTTAAAGACTCAACACACAATATCAGAAGAAATTAGTAAAAAGTTAAAGTATGCACTAACAATGTTTATAATCTTATTATTTACATTCACTATCTTTAATAAGTTATGGAATAGTTGAACAGCTCTATTAAGTGAAAAATAAATAAATTTTAGCTTTATTCCTAAGGACTTTTGGCTTAACTAAGCCATCATCAGTGGTTCTTTATATAAACAAGAATGAATCATTAGAATACATTTAAATTTAAAATTTGAATTATAAATAGTAATTTTTCATTAATAAAAAAACATTTTACAATAATCCATTTCAGTTTTGATTAAAAAAAATTCTTAAGAAGACGAGACTCAAACCTGCAACTTTCCGATAACACCTTATGTTAATTGAATGGCGAACCCATCACGCTATGGTGGCACTTATTAAAATGTTAATATCAGTCAGTATATAAACAACATAGAAAACTTTAAACCTCTTTTTTTTTTTTGGGAATGCTTGAGAAGTTCATCATATTACTTTACCATGGGTTTGTGGGAGGATAGTACTACAACATAAGTAAAATTCGGCAAAAGCGGAGGGGACTGTGTTTGGCACTCTCCTTATTAGTAAAATTTATTTTCTTTTTCTTATAAAATCATGAAAGGATTGCTCTTTTTTGTGATTTAACTGTTTGCTTTTGTAATTAAAATTCTCTCCTTACTGAAATTTCTAAATTTTAATTTGTTCTAAGATTTCTTTATATACCATATTTCTGAAACCTTTTGAACAAAAGAAAAAAATCTCAGCAGAATTTCAACTCCCTCTTTAGGATAGAATTCTACTTTATTGTATCACTTTTGTGTCTATGAATAATAAATCATGAGTACAATTTTATATTAGCACCATACGAATGAAAATAGTATCATATGAAAGATGATAACAAAAAGAGGATACTTTCCAATAAGACTTCACTTTTATTTGGTGCAGACTTCAAGAAAATGAATGATGAAATATTTCTCCACACAGTACCTTAATCGGTACATTCCGTCATTTTGAAAACTTCCTGAGAAATAATTTTTGGAATGGATCTTTAATACAACGAAATTATTGATTAATGTTTTAATCATCAGTTGGTGGGGGCTAAACTGGTACAATTTTCGCCTTACTGAAGCATGACAAAAGGGGTACAGATCGAAGGGGGTCTAAATGGTAGATTATCTGCTGCTGATAGATGTTTCACATTGCATTCGGTCGTGGCATTGCCTATATAGAGGGTTTTTTTAATAAATATATATATATATGCATCGCCTGGAACACTATGTAGAGATCAAGTAAACATGAATCTTTGGTTTAAAGATTCATGTCAGTCAATATATATTTATTAAAAAAGTCTGCTATATAGGTGATGCCATGCTGATGCATATAATACGAAACGTCTTCCACCAGCAAGTAGTCTACTATTTTGCTGAAAGGGAGGCATAAACATTCAAAAAATCCTTAGTGGACTAGGGGTCAAAGGTTAAAGGTTTACGAGATACAGAGATGTATAGGTGCATAGGTAGCAGAGCACGGGAATGGGACATGTTGCATTGCAGACTGTGGCGAGGCCAGGCACAATGTCAAATTTCATACACTGTTTCAACCAGGGTCAAAGGTTAAAGGTTTACGAGATACAGAGGTGTATAGGTGCATAGGTAGCATAGCACGGGAATGGGACATGTCGCATTGCAGACTGTGGCGAGGCCAGGCACAATGTCAAATTTCATACACTGTTTCAACCAACAGAACACTCCTGAGTTCATTGATGAAGATCCCATGTGGGGCAGAAGTTATGGAGCCCATAACTTCTACTCCCATTCTCAAGTTATGGGGCTCCAAATTTGGGGCTGAGAATCATGTCTAAATTGTCTTAATTACTTGTTCATTATCTGCATAGAATAAATAGTCCAAAGTTTTTCGATGTTCACTTTCACAGATTAAATAACTTATTTAACTTGTGAAAGTTCTTAGTTTTTTGTAATTAATAATTAATTACAAAACAATTCATGATGCATAAGCCTGTAAACCACTGAAATGTGAAAAATAAACACATGCTGTGTAGATTTGAGATTTGTGTAAAAGAAAACTGTTTTTACTTGTGGAGTGCTGCATTCTGTTATTTGATTAAAATAAAGCTAAAGTAGTTTAAATAAAAAATATCTTATTAGGAAAAATAAAATCCACTTGAATAATGCTTTTAACAATTTGGGATTCTATATACATTTTACTCGAAGTTTAATGAAGGATATATACTGTTCATATTTAACTCTTTCAACTGATAGACAAAGATGATTTTCAAAATTCTATATTTGATTTATTATAGTTTATTATTAGATATATTATATTTTTCAGTGTGGAAAAGTAAACAAATGTAATATAATTAATAGGATGTTTTACATACAAAACAATAAAAGAATAAATGTAATATAATTAATAGGATGTTTTACATACAAAACAATAAAAAATTTAAATATCTGAGAATTCTACTAAGCTTCAGAACGGAATATATCGTCATAAGTGAAAAAATCACGTAACTTCATAAAGGTAAGTCGTAGCTTATTTAAATTGATTGCATTCGATTTGGAACAATAATATACATCTAGAATCATTTAAAATATCCATTTATCTGTAAAAGTTTTGCAGAAAATCATAAAAGATGTGATTCCGAGCCCCAACTTTGGAACCCCATAACTTGAGAATGGGGTTTCTGCTCCTCATGGGACCTTCACCAATGAACTCAGGCATGTTTAATTAGAGGGTAAGGAAAGGGGAGTCGAAATTCCACTGGGATTTTTTTTTCTATCATACCACCTTTGTAATCAAACTTGATTTTATATACAAGTATCTTTTTTAAGTTATTAAGAATTTAAATAAATTCTTTGCAATTAATTACGAGGGTAAGTCAATATTGAATCTATACTTACTGTATATATAAATATGCTCTTGTCATAAATATATTTCACGATGTTTTCATTGCATAGATGTAAGAGGAAATTTGTAAAGTTCATTCTGTGGATGATGGATAATTTTCTATCTGAAAAATCTTTGATTAAATCCTTGATTCCATATATTATTTTTGTGGGTCCAGCAGTGGTATGACCATGCATAGAACAGATTTATATTAAATCTACCAAAGGATTGAGTGAATTTTGGAGTTGACATGAATAAACATATTTAAGTTAAATTATCTTTTATTAAAATTAAGAAGCAAATATTTTCATAACTTAACATGAGTTCAAACAAAGGAAATAAGAAGACCCAAGAAAATGAATTGAATTGATTGGGAGATACGAGAAGATATCTTATTCAAATTAAAATTGACTGTTTTTCTTTCTAAACTAATTTATATGTTCAGCTATTGAAATTAATAGTTTAACATAATTGCTAATATATCTAGTCTCAGATTCTATAAGGGTATTCAAGCCAATGGCAGAACTACAATGTGCCGGATCCTACAACACAGGGAGCCCAGAATTATAGGGGACCCAATCTCCTTTGTTATCCAGATGGCCATGTGGTAAAGCTATGGCTTACCACCCTGGAGGATCCAATTCAAATCCAGGTCCTACACCTCCAGTTTTCAGGAGAGTCCAGGCTTGGCCCATTGAACACTATTCTTCAACTATCTGATTAACTCCATCATGGTGTTAGCCAGCCTGTGATGGACTGTATAAGTGACGCTACCAGATACAATATATCCCTCATGTGATATGGTGGCTTAACCTACCTACCTAACCTAACCCAAATTCTCTTTGTCTGTACTTTCTTTACCTTTTTTTTAAATTAATAGCATAATATACAATAAAAATTAAATGCACTATGAAAAGAATGAAACATTCATTGAATCAGAACATTGTGACAGTAGGAGCAGTATAGTATTGTTTCAACCTATTTTAAATGATGCAATTTTGTTATTTTTTGCAATTTTCTAATAAAAATATCTAGATAAAAATTTGTTTTTTCTTTTTTTTGTGGTAAGGCCTGAATAATATTTATGGGTAGACCAAAAATTTTAAGTTCAGCCACTGCTGTTGATCAAGATTTTGATCCACAAGATGAGTTGTGTGAGTGAGCATTATCACCATCAATATTGGACCTATAGTATTTTAAATGAAAGTGCATATTGTTGTTATCTTTATAACATTATTCATTCAAAGTATCTTCATCAAAGATCAGTGTAGCCATTGCAAAGGTGGAAGTTCATTTTTGACATTTCAGATGGCAAATTGATTAAATATATAAGTGATATGATCTAGAACAATATTTCCCAAACTTTTTCTATGACAGAACACTTGACAAACCCTGAAATTTTTATGGAACATTTTGGTTATTTTATAGTATAGGTAGATATTAATAATAAATAAATTAGGCAAATAAGTATAATTTTAAGAGGTAAGAAACAAAGCAAACATTTATTATCAAATTGTAATTATGTAAAATAAACAAGTGACTCCAATTTCAACTTGGCATAGCATTTAAAATCATATGAGGCTTATATTAATTTTTCATAATTTTTTACAGAACACTTATTGATTTTCCATGGAACATAGTTTGTGAAATGCTGATCTAGAATATGAAAAAGTTTCATAGTTTATAATAATCATGTATCAAATTCAAATAGTTTGTGTGCAATAAAGTATAATTTCTATAATAATAAATATAAATTATAAGGCTTTTAATTTTATAATAATTATAAAAGTTTTGTAATTTTTATTTTAATATTAATTTTGAGAGTATAAGTTTTATTATTAATTATCTTTCTGCAATTTATTAACAAGTAAAATTTTATATATCTGAAAACTGAATTTTAAATTGATATTTTTATTTATCTTAGTGTAATGAGTAAATTATGTAAAATACCTCTCAGACTAAAAATCTTATAATCTGAAATTTATAGGTTAAAATAAGAATTGACAATGAAATGAAAATGTAAATAGTATGTTATTCTCAACACAGTACAAGTAATCTTTGATTTATGACAAGATTCAGTTCAAACCTTGAGATCATAAGTTGATGCCAAGTCATAAGTTGGAAATATCTTAAATTTGTGGATTACCTTCTACTTATATTAATACAAAATATATATAATACATTACTATAATAAATTTAATGAATATAATTATTGTAGGAACAAGCACAAAAAAAGAATGCTGTTACTGCATCAGATTTATTAATTATACTAATTCATGAATATGAGTGGTCATAAGTTTGTGACTATTGAAGGCTGTATTTTCAATAATGAGAATATTATGACAATGCATTGATGTCATAGTTTTTTTATGTTTCAGTAACGATTTGCATTAAATATGTTCAACCCTTATTTAAACTTTACTATTTTATATACAATAGGTCCCATACTTAAGCAATTTCAGAGATACATTGATGTATAAGTCCCTTTATTTTTGTTGAATTTCAATAAAACACAAATGAAAACTTCATTAAATAATTTCCTTTTTTAAAAATATCACTTATGATTTATCTGTGCTTAATTAATTTCATTGGTCATTCTGTTTCCTAATATACCCATTTGTGTATATTGAATTTAAGCATTTTTAGACTTATGCAGTTTTTGACTCACATGGAAATTTTTTGAATGAATTAACATAAGTTGGGGAATTATTGTACTTTGTATAAATTATTCAATTATAATATTATAACTATTGTACTTTGTATAAATTATTCAATTATTATAATATAATTACAGATATACCTTCTATGTTTCATCAATTCTAATGTTTTTAAATTTTCAATTTCAATTTTTGTTATATAAATAAGTGGAAAAATCCAATTCATCCAATTGAAAGTGTTCTACATATTTAAAATATCTGATACTAAAAATTCAATACCATAAGCAGGAATTTTTATTATTTTAAATGTGAAAAGCAGAGAAAATAATCAACACTTTAACATTAAACAATTTTAAAATATTTTTGTATGCATTGGCTAAAAAATATTTTTCTCTTGAAATTATATACAGTATTATATTGCTTTAATTCTAAAATCCCCTCAATTTGAAATGTGTCTGATTTAACAATATTAAAGTGTGCAGTTTGGAATAAGTAATAATACAATAAATTTCTATATTTAAAAAAATTAAGTTTTATTAATCATTAATGTTGCAGACTCAGTTACCACTATGCATTTATACAATTAATTATTTAAATGCAATCATGTATACTTATTATATAAATAATATCTTTAATATCAAATCATATCTTTAGATTCAGATACTTCATTGTTAATCAATTGTTTCTCATAAATAATGAAAAAATATATTAAATTTATAATTCAAACAAAAAAAAATATAATACAGAGAATGCTTCTGACTTCTATTATAAGACAGCATCAAATATAAAGCTGGGCTCACACTTGACAAATGATGTAGAATAAAAATAAATAATAAACACCTATGTATGATCATGAAATAATAAGAAGAATTGCTAACAAACAATGCTCAAGATACTTGTAAGTTTGTAAGGATATTTGTCCAATTTTTTTTGAAAATTTTATTTATTTGAAAATTGCTAAAAAAAGAATAATAATACAAACACAACCTTTATTATAATATTTTATTGAAAAGCAACAGAAAAATAAAATTTTAAGGACTATTGATGAAAAAAAGAAAGCTGGAATTACTGAAAATGTAGCCATCTATAAAAGAAAATCAAAGAAACATGATGTGATTAATAAGCTTGACCCATGAACAATAAGTATGGCATTATGAAGTCATTATTTAGAGATGGGAATCATTATAATGCTTATCTTCATTCCTTCTTAAGTATTTTGATGCTAAAATCATTGAAGAATTTATCTTTTTATTTTTTTCCTTATAATGAGAAATTTTTGTGTTCCATAAATTTGCTTGGTTAGTTAATTATGCCTTTGAATGTCATGAGGAATGTACATGGTCAATTTGTGATGCTTTGAAATAGTCATTACAAACTAGCAAGCATCCATGATGGAATCAGCTGAAGCATTGTAGAATGAGTTCAAAAATTTATAGATATAAGACCTGGAATTAAATCTGGATTCTTCTAGTGGAAGTCTAGTATGCTTCCATGAGTATCCAATCAATCAATAAATTAGAAAGAACTGACTTCAATGAATGATAAATTAATATAATCCAAGTACTTCATTATTCATAATAAATACTAGTTTAAAATAAGAACAAGCACGTCCAGACTATATTAACATGAATGATTTTAAATAAATATTTTCCTTTGATATATTGACATTAGCAGTTCTCATTTGTAATAATTCTGTTCAGACTATATTACTGATGTGGATTTCAATATTTATTTATGTTTGTTAATCAAATGTGGACCAAGTCTTAGATGCAATTCAATTTCAGAAACATTAAAAGTGAAAGAAAATATGTTGTAGCATCTACGAAATGCAATATGCATTTATTGAAGTAGATAATTAAACAGTTTATTATTATTTATTATAAGTTATCTCGTGATTATTTCTTAAATATCAAAATTAAAGTTATATTTATATAATATTATAAATAAAAAAAAATAATTTAAAAATGTTTATAGTTTTTTTTTTTCTATTTGTTTATTTGGTTAGAAAACAGTTTGCTGAAAAATTAAATATGCCTCTGGTATTAATACTAAAATCATTTAAAATAATCATTTCACTATCTTCTCTTCATTGCTATTAAATATTTTACTGATAGTTAGGAATACAAAAATGCTAATTATATAAATTTAAATTATTGTAGTTATAATATTTTTTACATAGTGTGTAATATATTTGTATATTTTTAGGTAATTATGGAAATATTCATTATTCCATTTTTTTATTTTTATAGCAAAGTCACGAAGGAGTGAAGCTATCCCATCCAAGGCGGTCGGTAAGAGAAATTTAAAATAATCTTATTAGAAACTGTAATTTTTTTGAAAGTTATCTATTTCAATTTCTATTAACTTTCATATTTATTAAAATTAATATTATATAAATGAAAAAAGAAGAATATAAATTAAACAGTAAACTTTTCATAAATATTTTCTTTATAATTCGGTATTTTAAAATAATAGATAAATAATGTATAAAAATGCATAACAAGCACTAATAAATATATTTTACTTTTTAAAATCAATACAGTCAGATCCCACTTTGCATCAGAAATGCATTCTCAAAAAATATGATGCATACTGAAATGATGCAAATTGAAATAAGAAACCATAAAAATATGGAAGATAGGGAATCATCAACAATCATTTTCAACGAATAGCAAATATACAAGTGGCACCTATAATATATTCAATATTCTTACTTCATACTGGGAATAATAGTTGAATGATGCATTGTGCTGATACTAAAGGAAAAAGAATATTCCCATGAATATTCTGTAAAGAATAAAAGTTTTAACAATGTGTATGTCTCTTCCATCAGCTGCCTTGTTAATGATGTAAAACTGAGTCAAGTAATTTAGCATTATAGGATCAATATATTAAATGTTGGCTGGATGGCTGCATGATAAAGCAGTTGCAGGATCCAAGTTCAAATCCCAGTCCCATACTTCCCATTTATCAGGAGGTCCAAGTCTGCTCCATTGAAGCTCATTTTTCAATCTTCCAGTTAACATCATTATATGTATTTGCCAGTCTATGATGGGATCTAAAAGTGATGCTGGCAAATATAGTATTTCCTGTATATGATCTGGCAGTTTATCTGAAAGTAATCTAACTGGATAAATTAAATAGAAAAAACAAAAAAACAATCTGATTAGAAAAGAATATACAGTATTTATTTTAATTTAATGTAATTGTTGTTCTAGAAAATTTTCATTGTGTTATATTGTGTTGTACTTGATTACACTAATAATCATAAGAAAACATCAGGAATATGATTTTATTAGTTTCATACAGAAGGTGAATATCAGGCAAATAGATTTCATCTGTATTTATGTATTGCCACACTACAAGTACATATGCATAAATGTACTATTTATTAAAAAAATTTAAATTTTAATTAAATAATTTAATCAAAATAAATAATTTAATAATTAAATATAACAAGATATTAAATGCTATTTCTATTTTAGAAAAGTCCTGGCTCCCATTCACTTGAAAGAACAAGAGGTCCAAGGTAAATAAATTTTTATAATTTCAGAATTCAATAATTATATGCTTATAACAAAAATTTAGATAATTGATAAAATATTTTGAATTAATTTCTCTATTATTCCAATAAATATATTCAATGAATTACAATGAAATATACTCATTTAATAAACAGTTCCAGAAATAACTAAAATTGCCTATTTTCTGAATGTGTCATTATTTTTCATTTATTTAGCATTTGAAATCCATTGGTTTGTGTTCAATTTTAACATTGATTTAACCAGCATAGATGTCAAGATGACATCATGATCTCGATAATGAGACATCATAAATTATCAAGTTTAATGACATCATTCATTGTTTTGTCATGATGACATCAGAGTTCTGATATGACATCATTGGAATCAGATAAGCCATATGCTACCCCTACACTGCTAGCACTTAGCATCATTTATTAGCAATTAATATAAATTAAAATTTTGATAAAAATGAAATTTTATCCAGTAGGATTAAGAATGTGACTTTGAGATGTACCTTAATGGGAAAAAAACTAAGCAATTTCCTGAAAATCTGCTAATTAGTTCAAAAGTTATTAGTGGGGACAGAAAGACAACAGATAGACCAATGTCATAATTCTCCATTTCTTTCAGAAAGTAGGATAAAAATTGAAAATTTGAAAATTACTATTCAGCAAACATTGACATAAATAAATGAAAACTGTTATTATTATTTATAATTATAAACATAATTATTACAATAAATAACTTTTATTCAAAGCAATTCAACATTTAAAAAGACTTTACAATATTTCAAACAAATAGCTTTATTTTATATATTTAAGAAGGCATGTTAACACATGATTTAATTATTCTTGCACTTTTTCACTTCAATATAATTTGTTTTTATCAAATAAGATGCTTAATATGACAACTCTTTCCTTGATAATTATGTGCAAAATACCATTCAAAACTTTGATAAAAGATCCTTAAATTTTTGCTTTAAAAGAAAAAAATATTTTCAATAAGATTGAAAAAGAGAGGATAGAGTGATAATTATTTTTATGATAAATAAGGGAAGATTACATATGGAGTGGCATTATCATATACTTGTATATATTAAGAATTTATATGCCTCTTCTAATATGTTTAAAAGATTTAAAATTTTTATTGTTTATTTCTTTATAACAGGTATTTTTCAAAAATTCATAGTTTATAGATTTGCAATTTTTGATACTATCATAATAATTATCAAAATTGAGATCATATTACTGCTTCATTATAGATAAGTAATCAATTTTCTGTAAAAAATATATCTGTCTTGTCTATAAAGGTGCAGTAGGAATTAATATCTTAAGTAAGAAACTGTGGCATATATCTTTCTTCTTTTGATAGCATTATCCCTATTGTTTTCTTTAAGACCTTGTTGATAGACTTAATGAATACAGACAGAATTCTATACAAGGATTTAATAATCATACTTACTTGATTTATAAAAAAAAATTGTTGTGTTTTGATATTTATTTATGTCAATGCCAGTTGGATGAATTTCCAAAAAGCTAAGTAAATTAGCCTTTGTTTCATCATCCTTTATAATTCTTTAATCACTCTAATCTTAGGTTTTTATTTATTTTTTTTATATAGCAATAAATGATATTATAAGCCATTGATGTTTGATTCTAGCAAAAACTTATAAAATGATCTCCAAGATCAAGATCTTGCTTCCACAATATAATTTTTATTTTCATTACTCATTGCTTTTGTTCCATTATTCTTTCATAAAAAAATAGCTGTACTTAGAAAAGCACACAGTTAAGGAAATTTTAAGTTTGCATGTCTTTTAGAAATTTATATTTTAAATTAAATATAGAGTGTAGCAAAAAAGTGGTCCACTACTTTAATGGTGGACAGTACACATCTAAATGATCAACAAAGTTCCTATGAACATAAGTCCATAATTTCTATTTAGTTATGTACATTATAAATTTTGAGTTTGAATTCATTACTGAAATTGTTTAATGAATAAAAATAATGCAAGAAATGGATTATTAATGAACAGAATATATTTTAAGTTGTCAGAACAAGTAACAAAAGTAATTGTTTCAGCCCTATTACAGTTTGCAAGACTGTAATCAAGTGCATGTCTACCACTTCTTCAAAAGTGTAATTCTTCATTACAATATCTAACATCAAAATTGTAATTTTGAAAAATTTAAAATTTTGATTGAAGACATTGACAATCTGATTGTTGTTGATCACAGTAGCAATCTTGGTTGCAGGAATGAGCATTTTGTTTCAGTTAGAGTCTGCTTTTTTGTTACACTCTGTATAATGTACATTAATATATTTTTATTTTTGAATTTTATAAATTAAAAAAAATATTAACTTTATTTAAATTGAAAATCCTTATATAATAGAATAAATATGAATTTACACATTTCTGATTTTTAATATCATTTCTGAATGATTTTTACAATGCATTATATTGAAAGTAAAAATTATTTTTGAAGTAAACAGTTTCATATTAATTTTTATTAAAAGCAATATTATCATAATTGAATGTATTATTGTTTCTTAATAAGAAAATAATATAAAAATTATTATTTATTTTTATTTTA